>JAGFPH010000367.1:76568-93843 GCA_018207615.1 Philaenus spumarius
TGTACTTCGTTGGAGAGCGAACACATATTTATTAATGTAATTTTTAAAAAATTGTTCTGGGGACCATGATTGGTGCACATTGACTTTAGATTAGGTCTTCCCATAAGAGTCACTGCCGCAATAGCTCATCTTTAATATGGAAATACACTAATAATATTTAACTATCTTAATTCTATTAAAGAAGAAATATTTCATTCCACAATGAATGCATATAAAATTCAAACCCGTTCTTTGAATCCTGAACAAAAAGCTGTCACACAACTACTGTACTAAACAAATAAAAGAGCACTGTGGCGACAAAATCACACTGATTTGAATAAACACCCTGAACCACAAAACAAGGAACAAAAAAAAAACAACTAAATTGTAAGTTATGTTTAATATGTTACCCTTATGTACATTTTGATGGCATGGTCATCATCCTCAGAGGGTTTTAACCATGATGACTCAGGGGATGATGACCATGTCATCGAAATGTACATAAGGGTAACATATTAAACATAACTTAGAATTTAGTTGTTTAGTTATTGTTTTTGTTCCTTGTTTTGTGGTTCGGGGTTTTTATTCATATCAGTGAACTACTGTACTGGTCGGTGTATAAAAGATGGCAAAAAGTTTTTAGATGTTACATCATATGATGAAACATGGGTTAACTAATTAACTCAAGGTTCAAAGCGAGCAAGTCCAGCGAGTCGAGTCATTTAACCCTAGAACCGGCAGCTTTAACAAAAATGGATTTTTTGGCATGTGCAAGCATTTATTAAAAAATTTGCCAAAAATAGTAAATAAACCCCAATCCAAAAGTGTTCCGTAGCTTTTTTGTAGAAAAAGGTTCAAAAAATTTATATACGCTAGTAAAAAATGATAAAAATGTAAAATTTACAAAGTTATTAGATAAAAAAAAAAAAATGTTCAGATACGAAAAATAAAAGTTCAACTTTAATTCTACATAAAAAGTAGTAAAAATTTTTTGTAATTTTTTCCATAAATGTAAAAATGTTTTGTAATTTAGTTCTAAATAGAACTGTATAAAAACATTTAACATTTTCAAATTTATTATTTTGAAAACACGAGTTTTTATGTTCCTACTACAAGTCTGCTATCAAAAGTATGCCAAGTTTGAAACGTAATTTACTAATATATGCTTTGCCCAAAAATGAAATATTATTATAACAAAGTGTAGAGAATAAATCAAAGAACTGAACTGTATACTTGTAAATTATCTTGTCATAAAAGTTTTTTACTTAGAATTATTTGAATAACAAAAGTGAGAAAAAATGTAGGATTCTCTTGCCCGTTCACGCTATACAGGATGCGCGCGCAAACTCCTATGTCTA
The DNA here is from genome assembly GCA_018207615.1 of Philaenus spumarius. Lineage (NCBI taxonomy): Eukaryota > Metazoa > Arthropoda > Insecta > Hemiptera > Aphrophoridae > Philaenus > Philaenus spumarius. The sequence continues at coordinate 77,906 of JAGFPH010000367.1, forward strand.
CTCATGTTATAAAAGTCCGTTAGGATTCAAATTTAAACTTTAAATGAGACCGTATTAGCAGTCACTTTCCCACGGTCCTACACAATAAACTGTTCAAATATAGCATATTTGGTTTACAGGGAAAGTTAGCTTGAAGCGTTATGTTTACAAAGATACCAAAATATCTCTAAAAAACTACTGAGGTCACACAGATGTCAAGTGAAATAAATAACGCTGTTTATTGGTTGGAAAACTGACCAATTGCAAGGGTCTACAAACTTCAGAACTATTTGTCCGATTTTTGATTGGATGGAAGTTTTGGATAGGGGAAATTGTGATGAATCCATCGATACATAGGTTTAACTAAGAAAACCTACAGGGCGGGCTTTAGAGATTGACGAAATTTGAGTTATTTCGTTATGTTTTGTATGAATTTTCGGGCGCCGATTGATTTGTAGAAAACTAATAAACTGCAACGATGATTACGTATGTAAATATATGTTTTAGAAAGAAATTGTAAAAAATGCAAAAATTAAAGTTTGAAACATTACCTTTCCAATGGTGTTTGTCTTTTTGAGATTGGAAGATTTTTAGTGGGTCAAATATTCAATACAATCACTCGTTACAAATGTGTTGGAGTGACGGTACATTATGTACCGTCTGCCGGTTCTAGGGTTAACCTGCTCTTCTTCTTTGAAAGCAAAAATATTTTCACCTGGAAAAACCTTTTGTGATATTCAGGAACTATGTCTTTCTTACAGAACAAATAATATTTATTACTCCTTATTATTGATGCAACAATTTGAACAGATTAAGAGCAGCTGCTAAATTGTTTGTTTGTTCTTACCAAGATGATTCTTAGGCTAATGTAGCCGTTATAATCCAGTGTTCTATGGACACGCTATAAGAGCTGGAAAAGGATGTATTACTCCAACCTCTATATAGAAAAATGCAAAGGAAAGATGTAAAATATTTCATAAATAAGTAAACATTTTTCATCAAGTACGAATTTATGTACGTTACCATCTAAGTTGGGATTTGTGCTTTTGGCTCTTTTAAATTCTTGACCCAGACGCCCCAATTCCACTCTATAGCTTTCAATTCGGGTCTTCGATCTAGGTTGATCATTTTGTTTCATCTCCCGTACTTCTAAATCCATTTGTTCAAGCTAAAAGAGTAAACAAAATTATAGTTGAAAACTAATCTATAGATATAAATGAAATATGATTTCGACAGAATTATAAAACTTATCCAAACAATGGTAATAAATAAATAAAACACACTTCAACAAAGAAAATCAATGTCTAAGTTATTTGAGTTTAATTTTAAAAATAACACAAAAAGAATATACCGTAAGGCTGGGCAAGTGAGAACTGGACTCACATCCAAACAGAAATCGTAAATGTTTTAGATTTTAAAAAAATTTTAATAATAATTCTCATATAGGCAGGTGATACATAAACAGAGAGTGAAACTTAAATGTTTTTACTTCAATTTTCACTTTCATAGAGAAGAGTAAACAAACATTATTATTTTCTACTTATTTTGCCTTTATTAACATTAAAATTGCCACTGTAAAAGCTAGAACATACAGAAACTACAAGACTGTGACTGAGTTATGGATGGACAGTCATGGCAAAACATCAAAGTTTGTTTGATTACAGGATTCTAAAAACAGAATAATTTTATAATATTTATCACTATATTATAATTTTAGTCATGCAAACTACTTAATTCTTTACTAAATATAACCTTCAAACTCTGTCTAATAAAAAAAGCAGTTTAAATCGTAAAATTAGTATTAACCAGAGGCATAGTTCCAAGTAATTATTTCTAAAGGACAAAAAGTCCAAAAATTAAGCCTGTTGGGGATCCAAACAAACTGATCCTAAAAATTACATTTTCACTATTGAATGGGAATGTGATTGGCAAATATTGACAAGACAAAAAAAACTTTAATCATTAGAACAAAACAACAACACGTAGTTAGGCAGGCCTAGTTAATAAATACAAAATGGCAGAAAATATATGAAAAAAACCTGCACAACAAAATAATTGAAACCTTGTACATTAATTAACAAACAATGCAATCAGCCAAAAGAGCATAAAAAACCAAACACTTCCTATCTCTGTTATAATAAACAAGTTGAAATTTTACCTGTTAATTCCTCACATGTCATTTTAAATAGATCCTACGCTAGAATAATAGAAAGAAATTAACAATAGGCTCCTCCGCTTGGTTACACCACTCTCCTTATATCTACCAGTTTGTAGACATGTTCAGTGAATAAGCATTTAATTTACTGTCAGTTGTAATATTTTTTTGTGTGTACAAATAGTAATGTGTTTGACTTCGCAATGTCAAACTAAAAATAAAATTTTGAATTCTAAGTAAAATTTACTGAAATGCTCAAAAAATCAAATGTTTAATGTTTAGTAATAGCCTAGAAATATTTGTACAAACAAATGAGGAAAGTAAAATAACATAATTCAGTCAAGAAGTTGAGAATTTTAATATTCAGTGTGTTTGATTTTAATATAGAATTCACAAAACATATTTAATACTCATACTGATTTAATACTAACTAGTTCATTGACTTCTTCAATGTGCCTTTCAAGTTCTCCAATTAAAGTTTTTCTTTCATCTGAAACATAAACAAAACAAATATTAATGGCAAATTTTAAAAATCAAACACAAATTTGATATTTCAGTAAGTTGGTGGCTTTTATGGTGGTAGTGATGTGGAATGTTTAAAGTATATATAGAGATAATATACTCAAATTATCAGGTTATATAAATCAGATGAGCATTAACATAAAACCTTACAGATAGTGCCAAGTAGCGTGAAGCGTCACTTGAGCATGCGTTATAACGTCTTACCCTCTCCTACTCGACTCTGAGTCTCCAGTACAGACACCACCAAAAAGTGTTGATATACAATCAACACGACTACATAGCAGACATGAATTAGGTAGGGCAGGCGTCTCTGACTGTACTCCGCCGCGAGAGGGGAAATGTGGTGGGAGCCAGCGTAGGAGACTTGCACACCCCCTCTTCGCGCTCCATCCTAATTGACGCTATCTGTACCACTATTCTAAAGAAACCTCTTATAGTTTGGATTGTCTCAATTGAGACACAACATTGCTGGGGGATTTTGGGAAACAACCTTAGAGTTAACACATTGTGAGTTCAGTAAAATCACAATACTTCAGGAAGATATTCTGGACTCAACAAAATTTCAACGTTAAGCTACAAAAAATATATAGGGGCAGAAATATCATTTACATTTCTGCCTCTAGATGTGTTTTAGTGTTTTGTAAATATTGCGTACAATATAGAATGTACAAAATATGTATACTACTAAACTTACCGAAACCAAACATGGAATATTTTGAACTTTAAAAATATAAAACCATCGGAAGAGGCGAGTAATTGACTTTGAAGCATCTGCGAGTTTGCAAAAGCTAAACAATGTGAATCTTCAATTTATTTGTGATTTCAAACAAAGGATTTTTAAATACACTGTGTTTTTTTACTAGGTTATATTGGATTTTGAAATTAGTATTTTGTAGCGTGCGCAAATAATTATATTTTAAAGTACACCCTACCATATAAATTAACTCATTTCAATGTGTCTATGTTTGTTACTATTCATCTTTTAATTCTTATTCAAGATATATTATTTTAAATCCAAGATATTTAAACATAAATTATCAGTACCAATAGCTTAGGCCTAGGGTTTTTATATAAAAATATTGTATTTAATATTTTACCATTCTACAGACACCTAAAAAAATGTATGTACTTTCGATTATTATTTCCAGTAAAAGCCTAAATCAAAATTACCAGCAATCAAGACTGGTTCTAGTCTCAAGTAAAAATTACTAGCATTCTACTGTAGGGCCTACCCAAAAAACATTGCTTAACCCTAGAGTCATAATCTGATAGACAACGCAAGTTCACCGAAATTCATGTTTAGATATGTTGGAATGCAGTAGGCTTGGTCTACCCACATTCTAATCCTCCCACTTGGCCATCTGTCATTGCCCTGCCTCAATTCAGCACAGAATGATCTTGTATTTTGAAGTTATGCCGTTTTGTTTTCATGCCGTAGTCTGTGAGACGAATGATTAGGATTAGTGTTAGTGCACTGTTACAGTGTTTTTAACATTAGGCTTACACAAAATGTATTTTTGAATTAACACTTTATTAGAATAAATGGATATTCATGTAAGTCCACTTCAAACTAAAATTGTTAAAAGATTTTTTAAGGTAAAAAAATTAAAATTATAAGGCACATTGTTGCTGTGGCTTTTAAGGGAAAATGGTGTAAAATAATCTTCAAATAAAATTTAGGTTACAAAAACATCTCAAAATGTTAAATTATTGTATTTACTACAATTTAACGTAGTAAAATAAAGTTTTTAGCCAAAATATAATTTTTACAATTTTTTAACCTTGGTAGTCTTAAGCCGCGTCTACACCGGAGTTGTCAACATATTGCCAACAAGTTGAGGCCAGTTTTAAGAAAATTTTGACAACTTTTGAATGTTGCCAACATGTTGACAACAAAAATTTCGTTTCCCGTCGGTTGTCGGTAAAGGTAAAAGAAAGTTGACAACATGTTGGCAATAAATTTTGTTGCCAACATTTGGCGTAAACGCGGCTTAACAGACGAATGATTCTGATTAGTTTCACACCTAACATATGACTATGATTGTAGGTTTAACCAATTGAAAAATTTACTCTTTCTATTGGATTTTGTATTGCATATAAACATGGTGATATTGGAATCTTAAATTTTTGTGCAAATACCCCTAAACACACTAATTAACTTTAGATTAAGTGTAGCTATGTTTGTAGCAAACATTTGTTTTTCTTCAGGCTACCAGTGCACATGCAGTCGTTTAGATTTTGGAATGCACTAACTGATATAGTTCTGTATAGCTGTGTGTGCATAATGATCATACCGATGGTTCAGTTTCATTTATTAGTTGTGACTCGAGCTAACTGTTTGTATAATTATTTAGGAAAATTTACTTTTGATCATGTCTACGTTCTGTTTGAAAAGTTCTTTTAATAGTAGAGAGTAAAAAGTATTCAAAACCATTTTATTATGTTAGAGTTAGAGAATCAACATTTTACATCTCTTTGAAAGGTTAAAAGTAATTACTAGGCCTAGGCCTATAACAATAAAGAAAATTGTGGTTATAATTCACACGAGTGATATTTATAACCAATTGATTGAAAGAAAAAACAAATTTATAAGACTGTAAAGATTTAAGAGGGCGTAAATTTACTATTCGACCCCTGGCTGATATTTTTGCAAACGACGATGTTGTTTTACATTCTACTATTAAATGTTGGGCGCAACTGTACCATTTGACTCTAGGCTAACCTATGGCAACAGAAAGGTTTTGTTGGTTAGCCGAGGGTCGAATAGTAAATTTGCGCCAAAATGAGACTGTTTACAGACTTCTTACATATTTATTTAATGCCAACTTGTTTGAGGTTAAAAGATATTAAACTAAATGGTTCAACTGGTTTGTATTATTAAACAAATTAGGGGGATATTTTTAATTTACTGATTTGAAATTACTTACGACTTCCAACAGAGGACGATAATTTTCCTATTTTTGAAGTTATATCTGCTGTTAAAACAGCATATTGTTGCTCGTAAATTTCAATCAATAACGCCATTTTCACAGTGATAAACTTTTAAGTTGTCAAACCTTTCAACTGTCGTAAACCTTTACACGTTCTAATCTAATAACATTTAAAAACAACTTTAATCGATATTTAGATGCCGCACAGAACTCAGAAGGCAATATTTTAGAAATACTAAATAAATAATACTAAATACCAATGTCAACTGACAACAACAGCAGACGACTAATAGATCATATGATTAAACATGACATGATAAACTAGGAACCTGCAAACTCGATTAAAAAAAAATGTAGATTTCTTAACCATATTTTAAATGGACTAGAATGTGTATATTTAATATAATGAAATTTAATACCTAATAATATTATACCAATGCATATAATGTCTAATAATTGTACATAAATGTATGCAAGGGCAAATAAATAAAAAATAATAAGAAAATAAACTAGGAATAGGTTGGTTGTTAGCTAAGTTTCATAATTCTATATATTTGATATCTATGAGAAAAAGTATTTAAGTTAGTATTAATTTGCAATAACATTAAATTATTTTGCAGATAAGTATTTATCATTCGAATTATTAACAATAACTAATTATATTGTTATATAAATAGTTGTATTAATGATTGATGATTAAAACATCATGAATTGTATCTTAAAAGCGAATTTTCAGTTAACATTTCTACATCTCCAATTTCGTCCATATTGGGTACTGGACAACTGAAAAATCTATGATATTAAACCTCATAGGATTCGGCCCAGTGTTATTGTACCATTTCCACCATTTCATCGGCAGAAATCCGCAGAATTGGGCTACTAAAATTCGGCCGTCTAAAAAATCGGATCCAAAACACTCAAATGTAAACGAAACCGGCATACTTTGTTGTCTATATACCCTGATGCTGGGTTTTGCATGTACTAATGTAAAGAGTACACAGTAGTAGTACAACAGCAAGGTCTATAGTCTATGCTTTCTATAGCGAATGGCGATGGTATAACAGACAACAGTCAATTATAGTACAGTCTGCAGTATGTGTGTAGTGTGTATAGACTATAGTTTTTAGAATTGTAATTGTGTTGCTGTTTGTTTCGGAGTTTTAGGTTATATATTACTGTATATTGGGATATAATAATTGTGCAATGCATAAACATTCAAATGATTACTGAGTGGAATTATGTATAATTTAAACAAATGCTTAGCCTATGTGTTGATTATTAGTGTCATTGTCATCTTGGAATATTAGGGGAAACATGGTTAGGAGCAGTGGGTAAGTTGATTATAAAATGGGCTCCTAGAATCATTTGGTAGGGTTCCTAAGAAAAAAGGCAAATTTTTAGAATACCACAACTTGTTTCATCAGATTTGACTCAATTTAGCAGTCAACTTTCATTAGGTCTTACCATCAATCCGGGGTTGCCAATCTATGCCCTATAGTTGTAGGCTTCTCACAAAACCTGTACCTTTTGATGTTATTAAAATACATAGGTCTATTTTAAGGCTAAAGTTAGGCTTATATTATGTATTTAATGTATATAAATAATATTGTAAAAAGAATAATCATAATAAATTGTAAAGCTAAACGCAGAGTTGCATAAGTTTACAATAAGCCTCGCTGTTGATATCATTGCAGATAACTGCATTTTTTATGTAAAAGTGCAGGAGAGCACCTCCAGATTTTGGGAAAATTTTATTAGGCCTATATATTGGCAACCGCTGAAAGAACACTGCAATTAACAATCAACAAACATGGTCCAATTATGCAGGATTTAAGTTTTCGTTGCTAAAACTCGATGCATTGCTTTTACTCGTCGCAGACATCAGACACTGTCATAACTTCTAGGTCTTATATTCGACCTTAGACTCTCTTGGAACCCGCATGTGACAAATTTAAAATTACACTGCATCAAGATCTTAGATATATTACGGGTTTTAAGCGGTTCTCATTGAGGAGCCGATAGAACCTGCATGCTGCGTTTTTACCGAACTCTTATGCGATCACGAATTGACTACTCGTGAGCTAGGTTTTCGTTTCTTAAAAAGATTGATTCTGTTCATAACACTGAGTTCTCCGTCTAGCATCTGGAGTTTTTCATTCTAGTCCCATTAGAAGTCTGCATGTTGAAACAGGTGAACCATCGCTCACACGACACAGACAACAGCTACAATTGCCGTATATTGTAACTTGCACTCCAAACCTTGGCATCCTTCATATGATATTGTATTTCACAATCCACAGTACGAACTCCGTAAGCAATCTAATGCTCCTTATGGGATCAGAACCATCCGTATCCTCAATAATCTGGGTGTTGTACTACCTCTTATATATGAAAATACACCATGTTTTGTCGCTCCATGGTCGATTAGAAAGCCTTATATGTTGATCTCTCACTGTCTAGATATCTAAAACATACTACACCTGATGTTGTTTACCGTCAGGAATTTATATCCACATGCAAACTTTACCAATCAAGTCTTATAATTTTCACTGATGGTTCTAAACTTGACAATAGAGTCGTATGTGCATTTGTTCTGTCAGGAAACAGCTTCACCTGTGGATTCCCATCCTCTTCTTCTGTATATACAGCTGAACTTCTTGCAATATTCAAGGCACTCAATATTGTACCACCAACATAGAAGCAGCACCTTCTTATATGTTCAGATTCAAGAAGTGCACTCGAGTCCATTCAAAATATGTACTCTCCTAACCCTTTGGTCAAAGATATTCTGTGCTCCATGCACAGACTTTGGCTACGGGGCATTGGGTGTCATTCTGCTGGGTTCCGGGCCACGCCAGTATGCAGGGAAAAATACTAAAGCAGACCTAGCTGCTAAGGAAGCCACTTCCTTACAGCCTAGCGTGAATAGAGTAATGTCATCCGACTATATGTTCTCTTTGAAACAAGCCTTGTTTAGACAGTGGGAAGAAGAGTGGGTAGTAGTACAAAACAATAAACTCTGCCAAATTAAGGCTACTTTTCGGCCATGGATATCTTCAATCCGCCAAAGCCATCGAGAGAAAGTGATGGTTTCTCGTCTACGCATTGTCCACTCTGGGTTAACCCACGGGTTTCTGATGCGTCAGAGGGATTCGCCACCTTTTCCTTACTGCTCAAATCTCCTTTCAATCAAACACTTTCTTTTAGAGGCGTAAGAGGTTTTGTCTCTACCTAATTGCATTCGGAGGATGCTGGGTGATGACACCCTAACCATTAATATGCTGTTAGCATTCCTCCATCAGTTGAATGTAATTGGTAACATTTGAAAACAATATAGGCCTACATTTTACGTAATTGAAATTCCATGTTTAAATTATATCTGTACAAACAAATTTTCAAATCGTCTAACCTACGTAGGTATAATTTATTTTTAAATTTCACACAGTTTTTTAATTTCCTTCTTCAATTCTAAATTTTGTATTTCAAGCAGTAGGTAGTGCAGCGAATAACATTTGTAAAGCCTCTTTAGTGGCTAAAAATGCCAATTTCAGGTCTAACAGATTGCCTAGCACCTTTATCAATTGCGAATCATGTCTCCCATTTTGATTATTATTTTTAGAAGACCTAAGATTACTCTGGTTCTCGCTATCCAATTAAACCTCCAGAGATGAGTTTGCTCTAGGACATTAAAAACCTCTTTTTAAAACTGATGTAAAATTTCAATTTTTGTGTTAGGCTTATGCTTTATAACAAAATTAAAATTCTGTAATAATTTAGGTGATGTAGTCAATGTAAGATAGGCCTATACCTACAAATTAATAAAAGTTTTTTAATAAACTTAAAACTGCTAAAATTTGCTTAACACAGGTAGTATTTATAAATTAAAATCTTGTCTATAGTAATATTATAAAGAGGTAAAGTTTGTTTTTTTGTTTGTTTGTTTGTAGGGGGTAATCTCTGGCACTACTGAACCAATTGAAAAAATAGTTTTATCAATAAAAAGCTACACTATCCCTTGGAGTAACATAGGCGGCTATAAAATTCATTTCGATAAAAACCTTTTTTTATTTCAATATTTGTAAATTTAAATAGTCGGAAAAATTCTTAGGTTAGGCCTAGAATGATAAACCAACACATGTATTTACATTTATTACCATAGCAACCAATTGAATAAAATAACAGATTAATATTATAGCTGTTTTCTCCAATATTTCCATTAACAGCTGATTTCAAAATTTGAAGCAATTATTTTTGTATTTCTAGCTTTTAGGTTAGGGTTTTAAAGTGTAGCCCTGAGCCTTGCTGGTTCTTTTAACCATTATTATAACTAGGGCCTACTGTTATAAAATATAAGACATAATTTAATTTGAACATTTAACATTATTTACCATATCTTAGTTTTGAGGTTATCATTCATCCTACACCTTTATTATAAATAAAACATAACATATGTTTTTAGAAGGTTACATTGGGGGTTGGCGTGCGGAGCACGCAGGGGTCTCCCCTAGTTTTATATAAAGAACTGGTACTTGTCTACTGCGTAGACCGTATCAAACATACATGTGCATCCACGTATATATTTACACCAACTACTTACCACAATCAGGATCAGTGCTGCTAATTCTATATAGCCTATTTAGTGTAGTCGTTTTAGGACATTTATAGAATTAATTTGCTGTATTTCATAACTTTTGTTTAGACATCATAGAAAACGTTCACTGAGTAGGTCACTCAGTCCAAGTGATCATAAACGAGTGAAGAGTAGTTCACATCGAGATCGGGAAAAAGAGAGGCCTAGAAGAAGAAGTAGGTCACGAGATCGAGTTCGCCGTTCTCGTAGCAGGGATCGCAAAGCGTAAGTAAATTTGCAATTTATTTCATTACAAATAACGTAATTCTAGTTTTAGTTTTGATGTCTGCTCTAAATAGCAGGAAACAAATACTTTTCAAAACTGATAAAAACATTTTGTAGCATCCGTTTTAACAAGCAATTTTTCAAAAATGTGTTTGTAACCATGTAGGCCTATAAAAAAATTGTTATAATTTTGGTTTCTTTATCAATGCAGTATTAAATTATACTGCTTGTTCCTTAGAGAGAAAATTATTGTAATTATTTAATTACCTATTCTGATCTAGGTGAAACATTACTTGTTATTTATTACTCTTTATTAACAGATTAGTGAGATAAGATTGAAATGTTATGAAAATCAGGTGGACACTGATGTTTGTTTCTATAATTAAACACTTATTTTAAATTATATATGTTCCATTTTGGTTATTTAATTCTAATCAAACTATTTATACAATATAAAGTGATTAACAATACACCCTTTTGCAAAAACAATACAACAGGTGCTACAAAACTGATAATAGCAGTTTAACTTTTGCAATGTGATAAATATACAGGCACGAATACAAATAAAAGCAATTATGTTCAAACTGAACTCTTTATTATTTTAGAATAAAAACATGAAATCATTTGTGCATTTTACTTTAACAAATAAAATTGTACAAAATACAATACTAAGATACATATAATGAAAATGTTGTAGGACCCACATGACACTCTCAACCACATTTACAAACTTTGTACAGTCAAACTCTTTCCCAGAGAGATACTTCCGGATCAAATATTTTCCAAATGTTGCTTCCAAGAAGTAGTCAAATCACAGATCGTATCTGTAAAACCGCATCTGCACCGCCCGTACATATTTGTCGAACATGAATGGCGAACACTAAAAACGGACGAACATTCAATATTTTGTTCTTTAAACATTTTTAACAGCTGGCGGACGAACAAATCAATGTTCGCGGCAGAGAGAGGCAAACATTTTGGACATTGTAGTCAGTTGATGGAGTACTTGTATAGTGATGAGGATGAGTGCATCTACGCTGCGTCGTCATTTAGCGTGAATATTAGCTGCTTATATGTTCATGTACATGCTCGTCGACCTCCACGATGGTGGCAGAAACAATCGTTCAAGGGAAGAAATGAGTGCTGTGAACAATTTTGTGCAGACCGGACAGCAAGTAGCCTGATCACAAATTTTACAAGGGTGTATAATGAAGATTTTAAATTACTTATATCGCTTATAGGACCAACTATTTCAAAACAAGATACGAACTACCACAATGCTATAAGCGTAAATGATCGTTTGGCTTTGACTTTAAAGTTTTTGGCTTCGTGGGATTCTTATACATCTCTAATATATCTATTTAAGATTTGAAAACAAAGCATTTCTGAAATAGTACCATTGGTTTGAGTGGCACTTGTCAGTAATTTATCTGAATATGTGAAAACATCTAGTAATTGTCAAGAATAGGAGTTAGTTTCCACTGGTTTTAAAAATAAATGCCAATTTGACCAGTGTCTTGGAACCCTAAACGGTAAGCATGTAGTTGTACAATGCCTAGTTGATAGTGGCACTCAATATTTTAACTACAAAGGGCATTGCAGTATCATTCTGATAGCTCTGGTTGATTCAAACTATTCATTTTAGTACGTTAATGTTGGTTGTCAAGGCCGTATTTCAGATGGGGGTGTATTTCCAAACTGTGATTTATGGAATACCACCTTACAATCTAGTAGCAGTTTACCTCCTGATAGACCAATTACCTGGATGTATTTTTGTCACGTGAGTTCGACTGAAATGTTCGGTTTGAGGGTGAACTTTTACAGCCAACAACAGGTTCTCGCCATTCCCCCACCACAACGCTGAGTAATGTTTTAGAAGGTGTCCACACCAAACAATGTTCAACGAATATCACAATGCATGGTACAATTTCTGCGAATACTGTTCGCCCAACATGTTCGGCCGTACCGACGCGGTTTTACTTGCCATTCATTGAACAGCTCATGAATTAGAACAAAAATTATTAGAAAACTGCATGGATAATATACAATCAATTAATAGTTTAATTGTATTGACATAGATAGAGCACAAATGGCTCCTTCAAAAGGTTATAGTTCATATTGTTTTAGAATTAATAGATCAATTTAGGCCTATAATTTTTCAGTGGAAATATAACTAATTCCAAATCTTTCCTTGATCTTGATGAAGCTACAGCCCAAAGAATTAAGATGTTTGAAAATTCTGATAATAATTAAAATTGTTTTAAAATCTTTCAATTATGACTCTGCACGATTGAAAATAATTAATTTGCAGAGTCATAGAAAATGCTTTCGAATGGTCGAACAAGGCTTAATTCGGCATGGTCAGGAGAAAATTCTGTTGCGTCTTATAGATCAATAGCATTAGTTCCCAAAACACCCAACTACATTTGAAAAAACCAATATCAGCTTAGAATTCAACAGCATGAGGGTCTAACGGACCCCATGCAGAATGCTAGAGATGATCTTGTAGCTTAGAAAAGTTTTTATTTGTCCATCCATCATTGTTTCAATGTAGCTAGGAATACAATGCAAAATTATCATGATCCCTACAATGCCTACATGCCTACAATCAGTTTTTACAGAAACTTTACCTCTTTGTCACAATGAGATGTAACCAAAAATTGGAATAAACTTGTTGAACTTACCGTCCAATAGTCAAATTTCACACGTCCAACGACAGCCGTTTCGGCTATTCAGCCATTTTCAAGTTAGGACCATTGTCCTTCGTCATTAATAAAAATAAAAGCACATAGTACACTTAAAAACACTTACACACACGAGACCACAATTACAAAATATACGCTCGCACATTTTAATGTCCGTGTGGTTAGGTCACTGTCCACGTCTGGGTAAAAATGTTTATTTGTTTGAAGTTTGATGTATTGCTATCTTGTTTTGTAAGCGTTCTTTGTAATATTACCGTAGTTTAGAATATTTTGTACTTTGTGACTCGCCACCTGGCATGGGAATATTTTGCCTGGTAAATTGCTGTAATGTGGTGAATGAAAATAAATAAATACAACTGAAACCTCATTTGATTAACATGGTCAATACTGCCAACTAAGTATGAATGGACATAGTTAAAAGTGCATTCTTTCTGCTTATTGCAGAACAGATAATAATAATAATTATAAAAACAAATAATAATAATGGAGAAGTGATCATTAACATACAACTTGCGGCGATGATAACCACCCAGGTTTTTCGCCTTAAAAAAAAACCACCCAACTTGCAGGGTGTTAATAATATGATATCTCCAGAAACACCCATTAACCCTTTGACCGCCAAGGGCCAACCTAATCGGCTTTTACTAACTGTCTGAATACCGCCACAGCCGATTACATCGGCTCTCAAAAGTTGTCTGAATACCGCCATAGGCCGACGTAATCGGCTCCGACAGTTTGTCTGAACAGCGCCACGGCCGTTATAATCGGCTTTTAGTATTTTGTTTATTTAGTCACTTTTATTACCTAAACCTGTAGGCTATGTTTTCTAAACTTATAAAGAGGATACGATTTGGCCTTTCATATTGTAACAACATATTTTTAAGTTTACGTCTATTTTAAAAGTTTGTATAGCTGTGCAAAATAAATACATGTATGAATACGGTATAAATAAATACGGTACATTTTTTATTGTGTAAGGAAAAAAATTCAATCTTGGTACTAAGTGTCAATTACATAACAAATGAACGGGGGAAAATCTACCTGATGTGTATTGTGATTGTGGATCCATATTTATTTATGAAATATTTATGTACCGTATAAAATACCGAAAATAGGCCGTATACTTTCCTGCTACTTTTACTGAGTCGTTCTATGATTGTTGAATGTTTTTGTCATATTATCTCTGTTATTACACTAAAGTGAGACACATTTTGTGTAAGTGTTTAGTGAATTCAGAGCGTGAATCTTATTTCTTACAACAATAGCAATGAGTGATCCTCTAAGAAAGGCTCTACTCCAAAAAAAACCCGGGGGTTTGCGCAAAAAAAAACGCAAATACATATTTTAAATGTTAATATTTTTTGTTTAAATTTTCGGGAGTTATTTTCAATAAAATAGAAAATAAAATAAGGTTAGAGCAAAAATCTATTTTTTACTTAGTTATTAGGCTCTAAACTTAAAAATTGTATACAAATATTTGTTTTCCTTTACTTTTTCAGTTATAGTACACATATAAAAGTGGAATTAATACCATTTTTTGTAAATTTAGTTTTAGTACTTTTAATTCCAAACAGAACGAGACCAATTCTAGCTTTGATATTAGCTAAGCTACAATGGTTTATGTAAACGTTCGTCAAAATACCGAAAATAGGCTTGGCGCTCAATGCAATGTCTCGCTTAGTCGACCTTGGCGGTATAAGGAGCGTCCTAGTAGAAACGGCATGGCGGTCAAAGGATTAATATTATGTTATCGTCTTTTGCAATATTTTTGTTGATTTTGCTACACTTTTAGATTTACTAATTAATTAGCTAAACCTATATTGTGATGGTTTTAGTAGGTCAAAACTAATATTTTTTGTTTTGTCCCTTAAATTCTTGTCAATCCATCATGTAGAATAAAGCACTAAAAATCAGATTGTGTAAAATTTTACACATATTTTATGCTAGGTAAATATACGATTACCGTTCTCCGAATATCATTATTGTAGTTATATTTATTAAACAAAGATTATCAAAAAGTTATAACATACTTTATTGCACCCAATATTTTCAGCAAAGAAAAAAGGCCTTCGGAGTCACGAGTACGAAGCAAACCTTTAAAGTTAAAACGCAGGTCTAGGTCAAGATCTAGATCTCGCGAACATGCAGCAAAAAAGGAGGAGAAAAAAGAAATCAAAGCAGATGATGAACCGTTTGATCCAACTAACTTAGATAAGGTAAGTCTAATTATGCATGTATCATTGATTTCAGTAAGCGTGGATTTCATTCTTATTTATTTGTCTTTATTCACATTTGCCTTAATATTTACGTTCAGCCACTTTTTATAGGTAGCTTTTACCTGAAAATCTATCAGTTGATTATTCAGCAGCTGTTTTTATTTGTAAATAGTTTTAAGTAATTTTTTAACACTTCCAAGTTGTAATAGTTCAAATAAATTACCTGTACCTTAGTTTTAGTTAAATAGTTAAGTGTATAATTTTGCCCTACCGTACATCCCCCTCCCCTTCCTATTGTGAGTAAATACTTCAGAAGTGCAATCTGGTTTGTTTCTGCTGTTTTAGTAATATATAAGGTACGGTAGTCCAAACATAAAAAATTGAAAGAAAAAAACAACGACTTTTGTATTAAAAATTTAATGCATTTCTGTTGGGGATTCAGAATAACTGATTAGACTTTTATATTAAACAGGAAGGAGTAAACGGCTGGTGAAGTAAAAATTAAATTAAACGCTTTAGAATTATATGCTGAAACCATAATCTACCTAGTAAAACAAGCCTAAATATATTCCAATT
>JAGFPH010000367.1:94243-137033 GCA_018207615.1 Philaenus spumarius
AATGCTTGTGAATATCATGGGAAACAGCACTGGTTAACTTTGTATAGGAAACTTCCTTCACAAGCAGGTGCAATATTTTTTAATAAACTTCCAGACAAGATAACAAATTTACAAAATCATAGGACTTTTAAAAACAGCCTTAGCCACTGTTATCGCTTTATTCAGTGGATGAGTTTACGCTCCAGGATTTTGTTGAGTAATCCAAATCTTAATGAGTCAGTCATCACATTTCTGTGTCCACTAGTCATATTATGTAATTTATTAAATATTTGTAATTAAAAGTTATTTACTATGAAAACCAAATAAAATTAACTGTGGTGTGACTGCTTCCATCATTACCGAGATCTTGCTTTTTTTTAGCAATCTGTCTGTTTTAAATGTAACCACATCTGTTTAGATTCTAAAGGTTATTTAAAAATGTTGTAATTTATTGTTAAAGAGAAAGACATTTACTTTGTGTTTTATGTCTGTCAATGATTCGTTGGGGTTTTGTGTAAGTGCATTATTCTATTATTTTAATTTATTTGTTGACAAGATAAAATGAAATGCAGTGTGCAAAATTCATTTAGGTAACGATTTGGTGACAATGGAATAGAAGTAGTTTCATTGCAGTATGTAAGGAAATTGTGAGAAACTGGTTCTGTTATTAATGTGATAATTTAAAGCTAACAAAAAACAGCGGTTACTCAAGAATTATAAAATGTGGTTGAGCTATCTTTTTCGAAATCCACACTCGTCCTGCAAATAACTGTAAATATTTCTCACTCAAGTCTTTCATAAGGAAGTGAATTTCAATTTGTATAAAATATATGTCATCTAAGAACTAAAACAACAAAAAATCAAGCTCAATTTTGTCACGAAGTGAAAATTTTGTTTGTGCAAAAGAAACTGCAAAAGATTTCCTCTTTGTGACTGACAAAGCAAACTTTTACCTCAAGGGCTTTGTAAATAAAAAGCAAAACTTTAGATACTGGTCTAAAGCATCAAATCTCAAGCATCTTCATTGATTAATTACTTCTTCAATGTGTACTGCGGAACCTCTTGATGCGCAGTGTTCTCACTGATGGTTTAATTAAGAGAATTTCTTATTCCAATCCTTAATGAAGAACAACTGGAGCATTTAATTTTCAGCAAGATGGGTCAGTTGAACATTCCAAGACATATGCACAGTAACACTAATGATTAAGTTTATTATTTAATTTTTACTTTTATATGGAATATTTTATAATGAAACTGTATTTTGTAAAGTAAATTATGTAATAGTTTTTATATTAAAAAACTTTGAACGTAAAATGCAGTCTTTTATTGTGTCTTTTATCTTTATTTGTCACTGACAAATATATTTAGCAAATTCATAACATTATTACTGTTCTTATCGTTTTGTATATTTTTTGTATCCTGTTTAAATTTTAACTTCTGTACAAACAGGATATAGCTTTTCAGCCTGTATGAACTTATGAGAGGTTTGCTTTATAATAAAAAAGCAGTGAATGAATATAGCTAAATCAGTCGCTACTTAGTATTTAATATTTGAGCAACTTCAATTTTTCCACAGCAGAAGAATTCAGAAGAAAATGCTGCGGACGAAGATTGGATTGTTACAGACATGGTGCAGGAAAATTCACACGAAGAAGATAATGGTGAAGAAAATGTGCAAAGTAATGATATAGATGAAAGTAACTGTAATAGTAACGACATAGATTACGAAGTACAGAACAATCATGAAGAAATTGATTGTAATAATAAGGAGGTAAGTTTGGAAATTTTATTTTAAACTCTACTCTAAAATTTTGCTTGTAATTCAAATATGCAATAATTATTTTTGTATAAATAATAATTTGCCTTACAATATTTAAAAAAAACTTGCTTTAATTTTCTGTAAATACATAGAACATAAGGGGTTTGTATTACTTGTTTAATAAAATGTTGTTTAAAATAAAAATGGGGTTAGAACTGCTCATGTTATATTAATTAATGTCATAACAAAATATGAATAATGCAATCAAAGTAGAAGCCATTATTGTTACTCTATTTGATTGGAATAGGTAGATTTACGGAAACAGAGACAATAACCGAACTCTCTCCCACAAACTGCAGAAAAAGAGTAAATACAAAAATAATAAATAAATAAAAATAAAATTGTTTGAAGAAATAAATAACTATTATTATAATAAGCCTTAGACCAACACAAAACATAATTATTGTAAAACCAACTTAAATTTTAAACTTATCTTTTGAAGAAAAGCATTCTAGAATTTATGTATATATCCCCTCCTTAACCCATTGGCCTTGCAATTTTGAACATTTACATACCCCTGCAGTAATAATTAAAATGACCAACAACTCAGGGTTTCACAAACATTTTGTAAAAAATTACTTAAATTCGTATTGTATCCAAATTTTAACACCTTCATGGCTATTTAAAAACTAGGTGATTTAAGTTTAAAGTTTTATAAATTCACGAATATAAAAAAAAAACCCACCTTTACTTAAGTTAATCTTTTTATGAATATTATCGTTGTACAGTATTATTTTGATTATTCTCTACAAAATTAAAAATTAAACGCATAGCGCTGTGCCGTTTCCATTTCACTCATCACCATTCTCAAAATCACAGTCTTTGTAGTCAATCCCTATGTGGCATATTTGATTACTCAGTATAACAAAGTTTCTTGTAATCAATTTTTATAACAATCTATTTAATAATGTATTTACTAAAACAACAAATCTACCAATGTTGTAAAATAAAATAACAATCTTTAAACGTGAACATACACATAAGTATTCACGTCTGTATTTTTTGCTCAAAACATATAAGGCAGCTGCTGTTAGCAACTGGCCATAATGAAAAATCATGGTGTTTGAACTAGATCAGAATTTATTTATTGTTCAAACACTTGGACGTTGTAAAGAGAAAACAATAGTGAATTACAGTGCTATCTAGTGTAAAAAATCAAAATAATATTGGTAAAACAGATTTTTGTCAAACACGGAACATTCTGTAAATGTCATGACAAGAATAACATTATTAGTGTTATTTTAAACAATAATATGAAAACCAATTACTGTTAATTAATAAGGCAATCGTTACATAAATCGTCATTTACAATCATAAGAATCTCTGTTTTAATTCATCTACTTAAACATTCAAGAGTGTCAGTTTACAACAGATTAATATTACGGGTACATCTTACTGTTATTGAGTTTTAAATTGTTTATACATTTCCATATTTTATAAAAAAAACAGAATTGAGTTCTTGTTGTAGACAACGGAAAATATTTAACAGTTGATTTTTTTCAGATTTTTGAACCTTTGTCCGATAGAAGAGATTCAAGATCTGACAGTGAAAGTGTAAGCTCACTAAGTTCTAATCGCAGCCATAAACCACGTGTAAAGTAAGTGTACCTTATAGTTAGTTAATTGTATTCTTAGTATTCTTAATTGAATAGGCCTACCAACAATCTAAAATTAATTACAACTAATTTGAAATAGAGTAAAACCTCGATGGCAAGACTCTCAAGTTGATTTGGAAAACAGTCTTGTTATCAAGGGGCTCTTGTAGTTGAGGTTTGTGCTATCAAAGTTATGTTGACTAAAAGCCGTAATATCAAGGTCACTGTTTTTCTGAAGCCCCTTAATAGCAAGTGCATTTTTAATCAACCCTCACTAGCACGTTTTATAATTATTGTACAGTAACAAAGGTATGTACTGTAATGTAACTGGTTAGTAAATAAAAACACACATTTAAAAAATGTACAGTACATAAAAAAAATTATTGCACATAGTGCTGTACATTTAATTAATTAAATGAAAAATTAACATTTAATTACTGTAATATAAAAACTGTAAATAAAAAAGTCATAGAAACACAAAAATTTATTTAACTTCAACTAAAAAGAATGAATTAACTACTTAAATTGTATGATATAAACATTTTGGTAAGGGAGCGAAATTAGAGCTAATGTTCGAGCTAATGTGTGGGCTTCAATGTTCAGATTATCCTGAAGATGTTTAAGGCATGTAGTAGTAAAAAAGTGAATAATTTCTGTTTTTGATAATGGAAGGAAGCTGGGTTTTCATGTTTAGACCTGAGGGTAACACATTATTTCCTTCAAAACATCCGTTCCGTCGAGTCACTGACCGTGGATGAAGTCGTGCTATAAAGGCTCCGTTGTGTAAAACGGCTTACTACTGAGGTTGAACTCTTGCTATAAAGGTACGGTTTCGCAAAAAGACGTGCTCCAGAAGATTAGAGCTGCGTTCTGTATTGGGACAAAAATCCATGCTATTGAGGTTTTTAAAATAATAACAGTCGTGCTATAGAGGTATCTTTAACATTAAGTGTTATGGCAACCTCAGGGGGATTAGAAAAATGCACTTGTTATCAAGGAAGTTGTGTTATTGAGGGTTGTGTTAGCGAGTTTCTACTGTAAAGCAAAAGTTTTAAAGGAAAAATAAGCAAACATGATGAAAGGACAGTGTTTGAATGCTATTAGCTGATATTTGTTAATTAATATCACAGGTTTAATTGAAACTGCAAGGCTAGAGTGTACCACCTACAAAATAAGGTTTATTTTTTCTTGCTCAAGATTGAAATGTCCTTTTCTTTTTTACAAGGATAGAACACATTTTAGGTGACAAACATTATTGATAAGGAAAGGGAGGAGAAAATTTATTACTGAACCTAAATTAACTGGTTTAGCCAAGAAAGTAAAAAGACAAAAATAGAATTTTTCAGTATATTTTCTTTCTGGGTACATCATTTTAATGGCTATTTTTTCAGAAACAGAATTAGGAAAACTGTTTCCTAACTAACTGTTAAATGTAGGTACCATTTATATTTGCATGCTATAAGCCTTCTATTCAAGCAATAGTCATTGACAGTGAGGCAGAACAAAATGTGTTTACGAAACCATGCAACAAATGTTACAACAAATTACAATATCTCAATTTAGAAGTTAGTAATTTTTTAAACAATTCAATGATATATTTTTGAACTACCAAAGAATCAAACTATGCGAAGAACAACATCTAAATTTATTTTGCTAAATTCTAACAAATGAATTTTACAATGGATTTTAAATTAATATATACATCTTCAGTTTCAAATCTTCAAATGGAATAACTATCCCAAGTAAAATTAGGGATTGCCAAATAAATCCTCATTTCGTATGTTGTGTACTTTAGACAAGAAGACAACCTACAGTATTCATTCACTGTGTGAGATAGTTAAACTAAATAGGTATAAGTTATAATCATGGTAATTATTTTAAGTTTAGTAAAAATGATACAGTTCTCTATATAGTTAGCGTTATCTAATATTGTAACTATTTGTTTTTAACCACCGATGCAGAGGGGTGTTATAATAAAATACTAAATACAGTCAACTTTAACAACTTCAGTCTATTGTAAAAGCTAATTAAAATTAAGGATTTTTTCAATAAAAATCACTGACTGAATGGTAACAATCATAAAAATGAAATGTGGGTAATGTAATATACTTATATATTATTACAGTTTCACTTGCAAAATTAAATTATTTGCTTACTACATAATACCTCTTAGAACAACCAGATCAAAAACACCAAAGAAGTAATAAAAATCTCCTTTGTTTGAAATCATTTACACAAATTTCAAAAAACCCCCGAAGGACTGAACAGATTTTTTTAAATCGGATAAAGAACACTGAATCAAAATCGGTTCATCTGTTTGTGAGGTATGATGCCACAGAAATATACACAGATATACACGTTAAACTTACAACACCCCTCTGTTTGCATCGCGGGTTAAAATAGTGGTCCATAATGTTTGTTTGCTCACTGAAGATGCATGTTGCATTGCCTAATGAGTTCGTAGGTGTGTTAATGTTAATATACTTACACAGAAATGAAATATTTAGAGAAATAGAAAAAAAATTTGAATTTCATAAGTTAAGAATATTGCAATAGACTTTAAAAAACCTGGATGGTGAAATTAAATTAATAATAAAGTCAAAGAATTGTAACTTGATCGTCTATGTATATGGAAATGGTGATGGTATAGGGTATTGTTTATTAAAACCCACAAAGCATCTCATATTAAAATAAAGATCTTAAAAAAGAAATATTAAAATAAAATATGTAGGAAATGGTAAGAGACTGTTTAGCAGAGTGGCAGTAATAAATAAACTATGTATTTAAAGAACAATTTTACATTTTTTTTTTGTGTGTTTAACGTCCTACTGTTTTGCACTTAAGGCTAATGAAGACGGGACCTACAGTTTTATGTGGAAATTGTAAAATCTCGTGGAAATTGTTTTACGTGGCTGTAAAATTGTATAGCCATTACAATTTTAATTGCTATAATTTTGGTATTACAGTATAAACATTTTAAAAGAAAATTACTATTTATATTTCCCTTTGGTCTTGAACGTTTAATGTTTAGTTGTTTTTTGTTTGTCAATGTATAAGATGGCCATAGTTTTTAATTACAGTTGAACTTGATTTTAACGGCCTTGGCTAATGCGTCAACTCGGACAGAGCGTCATTTTTTTTAGGTCCGATCAAATCGTTATCTTTTTATTATCATAAACTCCTGTATTATTGTCAATAAATATTTTAACCACTAGGTTGTAACATCATAAATCTACACAATTTCAAACTTTGAATTCAGTTTTCTCAGAACTCGAAAAATGTTAGAATTCCCCCTTTCCTTTGATTTTGGCCCCCTCCTCAGAATTTGATTTATTTTCTCCCTCCTCAGAATCAAACAGCAAAATTAACAATCTACATATTTTGTTCACACGTAAAACCTCCCGCGGGTCCCATCAAAGTCAGTAGAAGGGGGCAAGGTCCCACTACAAGCAACACTTCTAACTCTTCCAACCTGTTTAAGGAATAATTCAAACGGTAAGCGGTGACAGTTGTGTAACTAAACCAATGACCTTGCTGGGAAAGTATTCGGACAATAGAAAAGCGCGGCGAGACTCAATCGTATAGCCTGGCGAGACATTTACATAGTTGTGATCAGACAGTTGTCCCCTCCCCCCACAGTCATGTTGACACTTTAAAATTGTTGTGTGTTTTTTAATACAGTAAGTTAATGTTTTTAATAAGTATTGTAATTTTAGTGTTTTTAATACAGTTTGTTAATACACACTACATATATTTACTCATTAAAACTTTACACATTAACCAATGTAACCTAGTTTATAATTGTAGGTGACCTCAGCTCCAATTATCGGGATCTTACTGTACTTTAAAAGAAAGTATAGTGTTTTTCTTTTTAATAAACATCATGCATAATGTTGCCAATAATAGTAATACTGTATAGTTGTTTGTCCTTTCACTCAAGCTAACAAAAATACGATTTCCTGTTGGTACATCTTTATAACATCACTCGGACGTACCGCCAATATTTTCACCAGAAACCTGAGGAAAAGAGATCTCACATCAAATAAAGCATTTTCAAGCACATAATTACATTCATTTCTGATCAGTATTTCATAAAATAATATATGAATGTAAAATTTTAACAACGTATTAAAATCCAAATGAAATAAGAATACCATTGTAAAAAAAAAGTTTTTAGTCATTTATTATATTTGTAACAAACTAATTAGGTCTGACAGTAAAACATGGTTTATAAACTATTTACAACAAGATAAAAACAACATAAATCTCCTATTATTAGGCAAACATACAATATAATAATTACATTACTGTATACACATATTTGGTTTTTATGACATTTATTCTGTCGGGGTTTGATGATCTGCAACTGCTTCTTACTTTTACAATGACCTCCTGTTTGACAAAAATATGGAAAATAAGACTACCAAAGATAAAATGATCTGTAATTAATACAGGGAGGTGTAAATTTAGTCTATAGAATTAAGTTTAGTAAACATATGGTTTATTTATTAACTAGATGTATTTTATTATTTGTTTCAGGGGAAAGTCCTTGCTGCGTACCGCTAATGGAATTAAAACTGAATTTTTTTCACCCAAACATAAACATTATGATATAAATTTAATAAAAGATAAAATAGATTTAGAATTAAATCAGGAAAGAGAATTTCACCAACTACGAATGAAAAATGAAATGGAAAAGCATGATGCAGAAATGAAACTCATCAAATTGAAGACAGCATATTGGAAACTAAAATATTCAAAAAGCTCTTTAGAGTCTGCGTCAGTAACTGAGATTTGTCAATTCGATCAGGCGGTCGGAAAGGAGATTGCTGATGTTACCGAGCACGTTATAAATCATAAAGAAACTGAGCAAGACACTTTGAATGTTCATCACAATAGTTTCGCTGTTGTTGATAGACAATATCCCGAAAAAGATTCTGTTATTAGTAAAGTTAATGATACTCTTCAATTTAGTGAACAAGTTGCCGATACTAGTACTGTTGTCGGAACATAAAGTGAACAATAATCCAGTCTGACAGACTTCACTTGTAATACTTTAAGTGAAGAAGATTAACAGTGAATGGTTTATAAGAAGTTTATGTAAAATCATTGTTTTAAAACTTCAAATATAAATTTCTATTTGTACATAGATGTTTTCTTTGTTATATATGTATTTTATATAGACAAAAATATACATAATTTGAATTGGTATCTGTAATGGAGTTAAATCTGATTATATATGGATGTAAAGATTATGCCTTAAGTAAGAGGAAAACATACTGAAATTAATAAATTATTTCAAAGAAAATTTAGGCCTACGAAATAGTTAAACATTACCTTCAACCGCGAGTGTATTATGACCTACGCTGTACACCAATGCATTTCTATTGTAACTGTGCTATGATGAACTTATTCACCCATTGGGGTTTTTTACCTAAATGTTGTAGTAAAATGTGGCAAAATAATCGGAAGCAGAACAGATAACTAGTCATCTATATATATAAAATCCAAATACCATCCACTGCCTCACTCATGACGAAATATCAAAAACCACCAAACGGATTGGAATGAAATTTGGTATGCAGCTTCCTCTAGGGCCCTAGGTGCTCGTTCAGAAAGGTTTTAAAAAAATTTGAAATTTTAGGGGCATTTGGGGGGATTGAAGTTACTAAACATCCCCATAAGAAATACACAGTGCAATATATTTATTGATATATTTTTTTGTTTTTTGTTAATATACATTTAACGTTGATTTGTGTATCCGTGCAAAGTCAGATCGGGCCAGCTAGTATCCTATAAGCTTTAAAGTGAGTTAACCATGGTTTGCTTTACTTCCGCCCTGTTACCACAAAAGTCTGGGTATGCGTTATAGTCTTTAAGTAATATGTTTAATGGTTAAAATACAAAGCTCAGCTAAAAGATTTCCATTGTTTTTACTCAGCTGCTGGCTATTATTTTAACGGTAGTTTCATTAAAAGCTGATTTCATATTTTGAAATAATTTGTCTCTAACTTTTTGTTCTAATTTTGGTTGTTTTGCTGGTTCTTTTAAAGTGTTTATCGTAAACTTAATAATTTGGTTCAGACATTCAACGATATTGATCATTTTAGCTTTGAAATTAGAATTAAGTGTACATTTTTAATAAACAAATATGTATGAAAATGGAAAATGATTGACGAATGAAGCTTCAAGTATTTTTAAGAACTTCTAATAATTGCCTATTTGATAAAATTATAAAAAGGTTGGGAGAATACATTATTATTTTACCAAAATGTCTATTTTATGACTGATGTTATTTCTTATGATTTTATAAGAGTTAGTAAATTAATATTTTCAATAAAACCAAGCTGGCATTATAACAAATATTAAAAATGTATATATATTTGGCCTTTAGGTTGTTTTGTTAGCTTGGATTTATTGGCTTATTAAAACTGTTTTTACCAAGTTAAAGAAACATATTTACTTAACTTTCTCCCGTCCGAAAATTTCCAATACTTACCCAGAATTAGTCTGAGTACTTTCAAATGTACTTATGTAATTTTATGGATTGTGTTTTGTTCCTAATAGCAACTTTATAAACTGTTAAGGCTGGTTTCACTATTATTCCTTAAATGTACTGAATGAAATTTACTAATTATAAATTTTTACAGCTTTTTTGTGTAGCCTGATTTATAAGATCCTTTCAAATTTGATGATTCTCAGAATATAAACACGATGTTTAATACTTTGTTTTAGAGTTGGTACTCTTGTTTACCATTTTGTCATTGGCTAGGGTTGACTTCGATATATTTTCCATTTGTTTTTGTTCTGTTGGCTTCTATTATACTCACCAAAAAACAGATTTCTTTATTAAAAATTAGTAAGTTTTGATAAATACGCCAGAAGACGGATGAATCATACATACGCTCTGCTAGAAACATCCTACTATATTTTTATAGAGTTTTATAACTGTTTCATAAAAAAAACTTAATGTAGTTTTTAAATGTTTTCTTATCAAACTTTTAGGTGAAATCCCAGTTTAAAATAAGTTTTTAATAATTTGTTTTAGTATAATTATTTAAAATTTATTCATTCTTAATACATTCGAAGACGGATGAATGAAACAAATAAACATTCTGTTACAAACATCATACTATTTTTCTATATATGTTAAAATCGTATCTAAATTACAAAAAATATTAATGTATCAAACAAATTACATTTATTAAAACAAACCTATATACAAAACCTAATATATAATTTTAAGAGGAATTTTGTAAATTTTGAAAGACAAATGCAGTTTTAAACTATATTTTAAGTTAGAATCAATCATTTTAGCCACGGATCAATTTTTATAATATTAATTATAAGTGATTTTCTACTCACGTCAATGATCCTTGTCTGTTTTTCTCTATCTAAAAAAACAATTGCAATTTCGGACTTATCAGTCCGTCATCAGGCTATATATAAAAACACTACGAATACAAAATAACATAGAAACTACACATATTCACTGCGTTTGGAGATCGTAAAAGTTCAATGCGCACTGTCGTATCGTGAACATTGAAGTGCACATCGTTTGGTAAATTAATCAGTGCCCAACTTTTCCACCCCGTTGATAAGTGGTTCTTTCTACCCTATTTATGAGGCAGAAAAGATCTCTTAAAGTAGTAGCTGGAGAAAAATAATATAGCATCACCTATAATAATATTTCTACTGAAATTATTCTTGTTAGAAATTAAAGTTAATATTTACAAGAAAACTATGCTGTAAACTAAAATTAGTCAAGAACTCCAATTTTACTTTTTCTTGTTGTTTAACATTTATTTTATGCAAGTTAGACTAATGAAGATTGGAAAGCAACTTATATCGCAAGTAAACTAAGCTCGAACCTACGAAACTGTTTTGGACATTCCAACCGTACCAAGAGCACCTTTAACCACTGTGACATTCTGCTTCTCTCCAATATTACTAAAACATGTAATATACACACTATTTTTACTAAATTAATTTTTAAATGTGCTTCAGACCATCCTTTCCATAAAAACTAAACGGTCTTGAAAAATTGTTCTCTTCATGATTAAAAATATCTATCAAGGTTTCAATGTTAGATAAGCGTCATATATTGTTATCATAAATTATGTTAGTCAACATGCTTGGACTCGGTTGTTAAATTAAAAAAATTTTAAATTAAAAAGTAACATGTAATTAACAGTTTTATTAATTTTAAGAATAAAAAACTTTTACACTTTACGTAAATTATTTAAGACGACATTTTAGAATACTGTAGGATGGAAGGACAATTTTATTTTATTTTTGCCTTTAGTATGTGAAACATTTTCAGATGTTCTCAAATTGTTAGTTATTCCAAGTTTTAAAATTTTCTGGGGTTTAATATGTGCACCACGTAGAGTAATACAGTACTGAAGTAACTTTTTTCAGAGTGGTGAATTTTATAGAAAAACTAATATTGATTTTTTAAATATACTTAATTAATAGTGTAAGATATTTTTTTATTTGTGACTTTGTATTTTCATATAGTAATTATATAAAATATATAATGTATTACAATTTATTTCATGCTATACACTTATGCCTGGTTGTAATGTTTGTAAATAAAATATGTATTGTTCGTTGTTATATTTTGGGTTGAGTGGAAGAGAGGACTTTATGGACCTAACCTTGTGTTGCACTACCTAACCTTGTGTTGACTTTGTGGACCTAACTCCCTATCTATATATTCAACTTGTTTTAATGCTACATTAGCGAGGTGCTCAAAATGATAATATTTTATCCTACCATTAAGAGTATGACGTCCAGGCTAAGTTAAAGAGGAAAATATTTGTTCGTGAAATAAAAAATGACTTATTTATCAAAGAGTAACATTTTATGGATATATAATGGTGCCTTAGTCATAATATTACCATGTTCTATAAATAATTCGAAAAAAATTATACATGAAACATTATGTTTCAACTACGAAATAATTTTTCAAACTGACAGCTGCACGAACTGCTAACATCGCCTATCATTCTGGGAATTTAACTTATCAGTTCTAGGGTTAAAGCTAATAAAAAGATATCCAGTCCTCAAGAAAGTAATCACTTAACCTATAATGTCAAAACTCTCAAAACCCTTTTGTCAGATATTGTGACAAAGTTAATGGGTTTCAAATAATAGTTACAAACTGAACGATTATTATTTTTTATCTATTTGTTTCTTTCAGCGTCCATAAGCGTGTTCTTAAAACGCACTGGTATATAAACATACAAGCTGGCTATAAGAAGGTATCACATGTATCCAATGGACACTTCTCAAATTCAATACAATTGATGTCACCTAATACAAATGCCTATCTTTGTAATTCACTACCAGCAATGTTTATAATGTTCACCAGCCGATGCACCACTTTGTTAGGGATAGAATGTTTACCCTTATCACCCGCGTTCAAACAACAAGTTAAAACAATAAGGAACAGATCAATAACAATAAAACCAATGGTTCAGTGGTAATACTTATCTTATATTTATTTAAACAAGTTATCTCGGCTTGTTAACATGCCTCTCCCTAACATTAGCTAATAACAACAATATCTAATACAATTCCTATACCAGGTATTGAGTTTACAAGACGGACTAGATGTACAGAATCGGCAGCTACAGCGAGTTACATTCATGTTATCAACCCCAAAACTCTGAATTCAATGTGACTTTAACAATAGACCAAAATACTCTGTTTTACTCACTCAGTGTGGTCCTTCCTTCACTTGACTCGTGGTAATTCTTCCGGACGTTCCAATGGTCCAAACTTTGAACTGTGTAGAGATTCCTGCGAAGCTACTCGCCCCACAATGTCGGATTCTCTAGTTCCACACAAAACTGGCCGAACTCGCAGCTCGTCGGCTCACTGGTCGCACGACCTCTCCACTCTGGCCAAGATTCTACATTCGGATTATCCTACATAACCCGTCTAGCTTCCTGTTGACATCTCCAACAAAACAATGAGCGTGGTTTTGTGCTTAGCTTCATGTTACAATTTCATCTTATTTTATAGGAAGAAGAACAGAAACGCTTAGAGCTTGAAATGCAGAAGCGACGAGAAAGAATAGAAAGGTGGAGAGCTGAACGAAAGAAGAAAGAATTGGAAATTGTCAAAAAAGAAGTAAAAAATTCTTTAGGTAAGATTTACGTAATATATTGTCTAATAATACATGCCTGATAGTGTATCTTAAAGGATTATGGTTTTATAAACTATAACATAAATATTATTATTATTAGTTTCCTCTTTCTTGAATGATTTTCTAAAGCCCACGTTGCGGAGCCAATTTATAACAAATTTCTACTAATATTAGGAAAGATACTATTTTGTTAATTTTGATACTAATAACATTTACTGTATTGGTCTTTAAATCGGTTGAGCACTAATTACAATTTTTGATTCTTGCTATGCTTAATTGATATGGCTATTTAGCCCGTACAAGTATCATAGGTTTTAAATAATAGACATGACTCAAATGTACGTCACAAGATTTATTTTAATTAAAATTCTCGATGGTTCAAAATTATTATTTAAATATAAATATGTTAATTTTTTTAATTATATTCCATTCAAAGTTCATATACAATTTTATTAATTGTCTCGGGGAGTGTTGATCGTGCTGGCTTAAACAAGATTACCTCTGCATTCATGAATTTAATTTAAAAGAAAATATTAAGATATTGAAAATTATTTGGACTGCAAATTACAGTTGAAATGTTAAACTGTTTGTACATTGTACGATTGATAGTGATGACCGAAGGTACTTGGTAGAATTCCATATTCAATTAAAATACAAACACAATTTTTTTGTAATTTCTACAATTTTTATTTTTGAATCTTGGCATCACGGGCGAAATCATGGTCGGCAAGATTCAAAAATATTTTAGAAATTCCAAAAAAAAAAAAATGTGTTTGTTTTTTAATTGAATTAGTTTATATATTATTGTTCAGGTCAAAAAGTATTTAGTTACAAAAATAACTGAATTGAAATTGGTGAGTTCTCAGTTTAATTGAATTTAAATTAATATGGTTTTAAAAAGTTGTATTATTGTGTTTTGATATCAGAAAATCACTGGTATATTTATCGGTTTGTTTAGTCCACAGTACAAAGTTTTAACTATCACTTTTTCTTTTACTTAGAAGACACTGTTGTACAATCAACTGCATTATTAGAGTACAAAGCCAATACTGGTGAAGCTACACTTGAATTTGACTCTTTTGGCGTTCTTTTCTCCGATCGGTTGCTGGATGTAGGCTTCAGCTTTCCATGAAATTGAATTCGTAGCCTCCCGCAGGTTTTGTTCTGTTCTGAGTCTTAATGAATTTCGTCAATTGATTCATATTTTTCTGGTAGAAAATTGTGTATGTTCGATTTGCCTATATTTTTGTATGTTCAAACATGTGTTCAGTGTACTTGTTACTTTAAAACTGGCTGTGAACACATTTTATTTTCCCCTCGCCGTGTAACTCTTACTGTAATTGTGTAGTTTACATTAACGTTTTTTACTAAGGATTTAAATGAAATTTAAATCCAGAAGCTGTATAAAAATTATATCATACTTTTTCGGTTTCCAACGACTCAGTATTTAAACTTCCTGGCAGAATGTCACTGAAATTTTTGAGAAATGACGCAAAATATATAGGAAGTTGTGGAGTTTTTGTGACACAAGTAGACATATATTGAGTTTAGGAAATATGGAACCTATTAAAACCTATCAAACCTATCTATGATTATGATAGGACCTATCTAAAACCTCCCGAGATGTTATACCTACATATGATATATACTGCATAAGGACAGTTCCCTGGTTCTCAAGTTATAAACTAACAGACAGAAAGATGTATTTTATATAGTATAGAGACTAAGCTATGTTAAAATAAGAACTCGACAACATTTTTATTTTGCATAAATTAGTTTATTTGCCTGTTTAGCCAACTTACAACTTCCCACAAAGAAATGGAATCTGGAAGATGACAGTGATGAAGAAGAAGAAGGTAATAAAGACGGAAGCAAAGATGACGAACAAGAAGTAGATCCACTGGATGCATTTATGCAGGTATACTCAAAGACTTCCTTTGCTCTCTAAACTCTACTGTACTTACTTTCCTTTTGCAGGTTATAGCATGAAAGGCCTTGTTTGCTCCTAATATTTTGTATTATCAGATATAGCCTAATCAAAGTTACCAAAACCTGAATACCGTTGTCTAAATTAGTTTATTATTACTTTTCTCATGCTCAATAATTATCAGTGTATTACCACTTTGTATTAAGGTGCCTGTACACTGTAGAGTAATTTTCCCTAGGTAGAGAATTCGTAGAGTGTAGATAGACAAATCTAGCTAGAGCATTCTCTGAACCTGTGTACACTGCAAAACGTAAAATCACTAGGTAGAGCAGCGCTAAAAAAATTCTGAGAGCAGTGTGAGTCTAGGTTTTTTATGCTTTGTTGTAAATAAATATGATTTTATAAATCGAATAAAATACTTAAATAAATCCGTTTTACAGTTACATTTTTACAATATCTACAAATTTAGGAAACTTGACAATTCATAATCATATTTAGTGCAAATACGTGGTCCAATCGCAAGTGCGCTTGTCCTTCGTGGCTGCGGCCGCGATAGCACAAAATGTCTAGTTTTGGTCCAATTTTAGCTGTTGTAGTCGGGGTTTTATATTTCTCTTGGCTTAACGGTATATACTTTAGCCACATTTTATATGTAAAAGGGTTGGTTCTTTCTACAGGCCATATTTGTTTTTCTATTTAAAATTCGGTTTCCTTTTATTCGTAATTTTCCTATCGAGTTCCGCTTTAATTTTGATATAATTTGGGCAATAGATTCTGAACTTCTAACGTAAATATTTAATTAATAACTTTGAATCGGGTTGATTTTATAATTTTCCTGGATAGATATATTAGTTTTACTTCATTTTGATGTAGGAAATAGGTGTCTAAAATGTCAGGAAGTATTTTTAAATTAAATTTTTTAGTATCGAAAACCGAGTTACTTGGCATTTCTCATACTTTTCTAGGAGTTCAAATAATTAGCGCTAGATGTCGCGTGTTCACTGTCGCCTGTAGTTTGAATTATTCAATTAAATTCTTTATTTACATTTAGATACATAATATTTTGAATTGTTACAATTGACTCTACGTAGAGCACTTTCCAATATTCAACTGGATGGAGCTAGACTGGTCTAGTAGCTAGGGCACCCAAACATTGTGTACACCGTAGAGTCGGCCATCTACAGTTAGAGCTTAAAGCAGTCTCCGCTAGGGTTCTCTAGCAGCTGTGTACACTGGAGAGGAGCTTAGAGCGCCCTAGCTAGAGCTATTCTATGCTCTAGCTAGGGCAAAAACTTTCCAGTATACCTTTAGAAATTTGAAGTTTATTTTCATTCATGTTATCGTGAAAAATATATTTAAAAGTAAATTTTTAACTTTATGCACAAAAATATTAAAAAAAAGTAATGGTCTAGTTGCTGTTTTAATCTAATAGGAAAGTATTTTTATTTAATATATTGATAGAGTAATAAATGAATATTACTTTACTTTCTATACAAAGAAATTACCCTTTTTAATGGAAAACAAAAGTATAAAATATATATCTTCTTCAAGTTTTAGACTATAAGAATTTTGAATCAGTCAAAGGCAGATTAATTCTAATTTGATCCCATTTGATTCTCATATTCTTCAAAATCCCGGTCCCCTGTTCATCCTGTATGTTTGTCTAAATGGAATCAAATTGATTTTCATGTGATGAAGCTGTCGGTGCTTTTCGTCTTAAAGCCACAAAAAAATAATGTGAAATGCTTAGCTAAAGAATTACGTTAATAATTATTTAGTTTAGAATTTGTAGGTTAAATCTATGTAATTAACTTGCATATGTACATTTTTCAATTCGCCAATTTTTCGTTAGGAAGTACAAGAAGAAGTGAGAAAAGTGAACAAAATGGATAACAAGAAAGGAAACACAGGAACTGAAACCAACCCAGGCCCTCCTGTACCAAGCAATCCTTCAGGGTATGTCATAGTTACAGGTGTGGCTAAGAAGAAAGCTGACAAAAGGAAGGGAGAACTTATAGAACAGAATCAAGATGGTTTAGAGGTAAAGTAAATTTCACTGGTTGGCAACATATACACTGATTTTATTTATAGTTACTGTTTCAAACTAATAACACTAAAGTATTTTAAAATTTACAAATTTTGACATATATGATGTTGTTTACGAATCGGTTTTCTTCTTTCAGTATTTGTCAGAAGAAGAGGAGGAAGATTTAAGCACTACAGCTGCCACTCTTGCCAACAAGCAAAAGAAAGAACTAGCTAAAGTTGATCATGCAGGAATGGAATACATGGCTTTTCGTAAAGCTTTCTATACAGAAGTGCCTGAAATTGCTCGTTTGACACACGAAGAAGTGGAAAAATATAGAGAGGTAAATAAGACTTTTTAAACTTCTATTATTTCATGCATAAAACAATGCCACACACTTGTCTTTATAACTTATTATTTTGAAATTTGATACAGCTTATTTAATTTTTTTTAATTAATTGGTTTACAAATACTATTGTTATTATAGAAATGTTTTCTCGTAGTAGATTTAATTTATTACAGTTAGACTAATCAGGGCCGTCGAAGGGCGGAGCAATCGCCCTATGCGCAGCGGTGGGGGTAAATGAAAAAATGAAGTTATGATAAATAACTTGTCATGTTCATTATATCGTAATGGTTTAACGAGGCACCCTAGGGAGTAGGGCCTATTCCACTCCACAATCACATTTACTATACAAACACCGATGGTCCATTTTCAACGTATATTTTTATTGTTAATAAACTGCATTGGGTTAATGGGTTATACCAGTACAACCAATCTGGTGTTCAAAAATATCTGAGAGAAAAAATAACATCTCAAGTAAATAAATAAAAGCTACCATCAAGAGAAAGCAGAAATAGCCTAGAAATTATAACAGTACAAACAGATGTTTCCAATGTTAAGAAGAAGAAATGGGAACAGAAAGAAAGTTTTCAGATTGCTTTGTTGGAACTGTTTAGAAGATTCTGTGAAATGTTATTTTTATGTAGGACGATAAGATATTTAATCGTTTAGTTTATTATTGACAGTTCAGTCTTGCCCTATTTTGTGAATGGGTGTGTGAATTTCAGAATGTGTGAATATAATGTTACTTTATTGATAAATAAAATTTATTTTTGATTGTATCCAAGTCACTGATTTAATAAAAGGATAATATATCCGCCTATGTGACTTTTTTTGTAATATAAGTAGTTTACTTACTTTACATATATTGTTGGCTGACGCGTTTCGGAACTAGTTCCATCTTCAGAATATCGCTCTATTGAGGTCGTTAATACATTGAAATAAATAAATTACAGTACAACACAACACATATACACGTGCACAATAACACAATATCACAAATAATAAACCTCAATAGAGTGATATTCTGAAGATGGAACTAGTTCCGAAACGCGTCAGCCAACAATATATGTAAAGTAAGTAAACTACTTATATTACGAAAAAAGTCACATAGACGGACATATTATCCTTTTATTTGATAAATAAAACATTGACCAGTATAAATGGATTATTTTAATGAAGGCTAGCATGATCAAGCCGACCCCGAGATCATAATGGTAAATGCTAGGATATAATTTTATAAATTACATAATATGCTGTTAGACCCCACCTCTTTCCTTATCTCTGTCTCTATTAATTGTTGGTAAGGGTGTTCGCACATACTCACACAATTCGCTGTCCTGTAGAGCTGTTCTATTTTTACTATTGATGTGTTACGGGCAATTAAGAAAACAAACAATTAATGCTTATTTTTGAATCTCTGGATTGCACTTAGAGTTTTGTTAACTACTCCAGTGATAGTTGCAAGTGTTGGGCGTAGGTTTAGTAAGCTAAAACTGATAAAGACTTATTTATGCTCTACTATGTCTCAGGGGAGATTGAATTCTCAGGTCAACCTGTCTATTAAGAACGACGAAGCACAAAGACTAATGACTTTAAGAAAATACTTTCAACATTTGCTCGTGCAAAGGCCAGTTGTTTCATACACCTTGATCCATTTTTTATTTCTATTCAATGTATGTATTATTGAGGTTTTTCACTCCATTTATTATTTAGTGTGGAATTAATATTATGTTTACTCAAATTGTTAGTAATAATTAGATTTTTAATACAATCTTATTACAAAACATGTTTTTCTTGCTATTTTAACTCCCGTCTGTGTTATTCATTCTTGTAATTAACTAAAGTAATCCAAATTGGCTGTCTCTATTTCAGATAGGGAGATAAGTGGTGGGTGGGAAGGGGGATGAGTGAGTGGTGGTGGTGGGGCGCCACCAATATCTCGCCCCGCGTGCCTCCAAACCACTCGACGGCCCTGAGACTAATGAGGGCAAGGGAGCAGCATACACTGAACGAAAGTAACTAAAATACAACTTGGTTACATACCTTATTATGTCTGTCTACAGTCCTGATTTAGCCTTTATGCGATGGGACAATCGATTTCGTAGGTCACGTCTCAAATCTAATTTAGATAATTTGATAATTTAGATTATCAAGTCAAATCTAAAAACAATTAAGTTTTTTACTGAATAACAGTTCCCGAGGGCAATACGCTATAATGTAGAAAGTAACTAGGCTAGAACTTATGCAACTGCGGGGGAGGTTCTGTCAATAAAAAAGTATTATATACCACATGCAATATAATGTTATACCAAAACACTATGAATCCTGTTCTTTTTGAGATTTTGATCATAAAAAACAACACTAAAATGTTATGGCTTAAAAATTTTTGTCAAAATGTAATCACACGCAAGTAACAAAAACCACCAAAAAAAATTTTTTGTAATACTAAAAAACAGTTCTTCTGAAACTGTGTTATGTCTGCCGGTGGTTGAAGGCTAGCTATGTGTTTACTCTGCCTTAATGTGATTACCTTATGAAGCAATAGATTTTTGTAGTTTCATACTATTAGATGGGTGTAGTCAATAAGCATTAAACTAAATTTCATTTAGTTCCTAAAACATGTTTAGATTCCCACCACTAATATTCCTATTCCTAAAGCTGTTACTGTACTAACAATACAAAAAAGTTATATTTTGCTTTTTTTAGGAATTAGAAGGCATACGTGTTAAAGGAAAAGGGTGTCCAAAGCCTATTAAAACTTGGGCCCAGTGTGGAGTGAGTAAGAAGATGTTGGATGCTTTAAAGAAGCAAGAATATGAGAAACCTACACCTATACAAACACAAGCCATTCCAGCTATAATGTCAGGTACACATAGCTGATCTTTTAGTGGTATTTATCTTATTTCTAATAAGTTTTAAAATACAACCAAATTACCTAATTAGACGGGAATTATTGGGGCTTGCAGTTGACCAAATTAATAAATTGCTGGCCTAAATGAAATTAGCTATAAGTATGATATGAAATACTACATTAAGAACCTGTGTATAACATAATTACTTGTGCTTTATATTTAAGTGTTATAATTCACAAGAACCGTGCATTTGGAGAAGATCTTGAAAATAAATGTGACATATAAATTTTAATTTATTATTTTTGCACTAAATATAAGCAATAAAAATATAAACATTTGTTACTAAAATAAAAATAAAAACTGTTTTAGTGGATTTTCTTTAAACATTTTTTTTGCCAAACAATTTCTAGTCTGAATTCAAATATCTATAATTTTTAATGTACATAAACGTTACATGTTAATATGTTACTAACGTTCAATATTTACTTATTATTTTCTTTTTAATTTAAGTATAAAAAAAACTCTTAATTTTGTTTTGTGTATTTGTTCTTTGCCTTCCAAATTATTTAGTAAATTAAAATTTTATCTTTTTTTGTAGGTAGAGATTTAATTGGCATTGCTAAAACTGGAAGTGGAAAAACCTTAGCTTTTGTTTTACCAATGTTGAGGCACATCATGGACCAGCCGCCGTTGGAAGCAAATGATGGACCTATTGGTAATTAATAATTTTGACTTACTGTTTCAATCGTGTATGGTTTACATTTTATTGGCACTGTGTGTAGTGTCCCAAAGAATGTTTACTTTCAATTGAGGTAGTCTGTAATTTG
This sequence comes from Philaenus spumarius, assembly GCA_018207615.1. Lineage (NCBI taxonomy): Eukaryota > Metazoa > Arthropoda > Insecta > Hemiptera > Aphrophoridae > Philaenus > Philaenus spumarius. Next base: position 115,771 of record JAGFPH010000367.1, read on the forward strand.
TATAATCTTTTTCCCTGGTAACCTTGATTTTCTCTGTGGTGAACTTTTTCAAATTTAAGGTTTATTTTGTGGCCATTGTTTTTAGTTTTTGTACTATCCTTTTGACTCAAAGGAGTGTTTTGCATTTTTCAATCTATGTATGTACAAATATGTTCAAAAAATATCAGACCAAAGCTTAGAAAAAATACATTTATTTACTTTTAAGATTTTACACTTATCCTTTTCAAGGTACCCTCTTTTCTGGAATCCCTCTTTTGGTAAGGATTGTAGCTGACTCATACTTTTGGCATGATCTCTTCTTTTGACTGAAGTCATGAGATTTTCAGTGGCATTTTCATTGTTGGAAGTGAATGAATGAAAATGCCAAATCTCCCTAATCTCCTAACATCCAATCTCCTAACCAAAAATTGGATGTTAGGAGATTAGGGAGGATTGTGTTGCCGAGGATTTTTTTTTTTTTTTTTTTTTGCCAAGTTGTTGCTACATGCAGGTCTGGCATCTCGTAATTCATTTTTAATAATATTTTTTTGCATTAGAAAATAAATAAATTGCAATTTTAATAACTTTATATTATAATGTCCCTTCGTGAATAGTAGGCTGTATCTCTATGAAAACTTTAACCCTCCCCGTGGCAGATTGCCCAAAGTGATATTCTCTCAGGCTCAAGATGCAACCATTTTGAACCTATGCGAGAATTTGCATATTCGGTTATTTAATACACTTAAAACTATACAATCGTAATAAAACCAGCACCGTTGGAAAGGAAAGCAATTAAAATTTAATTTTTGTATTTAAAACTTTTTCGTAAAACGTATATTTACATACGTAATCATCGATTTAAAATATGCAGATCGGGTTACAGCTGTTTCAACGCCTGAATTTGCATACAATTTGTGACATATCCAGTCCATGTAACAGGAATATATAAAAAATGCAAGTAAATTCTCATAACGTCTAAAACAAAGAATAATGGTCAAACAGCTAAAGAGACGCAAGATTCAGTAATCAACATTTAATAAATCATATATACATGTATAAATCAATTTGAGACGCAAAATAATTAAAATTCAATGACTTAAATAAACGTAAAATTAAAAATAAGCAGACTATAATATAAAGAATTAAAAGAGCAGACTTAAATATTAAATAAACAAAAAGAAAAACATTAATGAATAGAAGTGTACTATATGTTTGTGTAAAGAAAAGTTCATCATGAAACAAAAACAGTGGTGCGTATAGAAGGAACAATTTGGAAAGTAATATAAATAGTCACATAATAAACATTCTCAATAATTAAATTTATAAAGTTGAAGAAAACCATATTACGTAAAAAAAAAAACTATAACATATAAACGTCTATATTAACACAGAATATAGATCTAAGTTAGATCCAGTACATAGTGAAACGTTACGTTGATCTTGAAGGCCTTGTACGGCTACCTTGAGAAAGAACGAGAAAAATGGCTACAGAACAAGTTTAACTAGTGTGTGGTGTGAAAGTAAATCTAACGAAAAATATGGATTTTTCGTACAAAAAGGTGTTGAGTAATGGATTAAAGTAAACTTCTAGTGATGCAACGTTAGTGTACGCTTCGGCGTTGAAATTCGACGAGTAATTGTCAAGTAAATTGAACTTATCTGTTGGCGACCATGTCTCTTCATTTTTACTGCATAGATCTTCTTGTGTGAGGAGTATTTAAAATTATCAAACAAATCCTAGGTGTAAATTGAACTTTTCAAACAATTTCATAAACTTTAATGGCCATATAATACGATAGTTTTCAGTCTGCATTCAAAATTTTATTTTTTTTATGTATGATTTCATTTTAACTTTGAACTGCGTCTTAGCCTATTTCATATGTTTACAAGTTATACCCTATGTTATGTCTTAAGAATTTGTAATTTTTAGTTCACATGATATTGATAAATTTGTTTGTGTACAATTACTTTTCTAAAATGAGTGAGTAAAAACTTAGTTGTCTCGTCACAATGTCTTAAATTTCATTATTAACCATGACCTCCATCTAGCGTGTACTTTCGCAGTCAAGGATTCATAACCCGAGAAATTAAATTGGTAATAAATTTTTTATATAAATTATGATATGCACAATTAAAAGTAGAAAGGCATATACCTTACATGTGGAATATTGAGTTTTTTAAGAGTTAAAGCAAAGGAAGTTTTTGAGGTAAAGTGTTGATTTATAAGTTGAAGCTAAGGTGGTTTGAACAGTGAGTATTTTTTGTAGTGGAGGTTGAGTAATGATATAAGTATTTTTATAATTGAAGTTGAAAAGTGAGAGGAGTATTAAGCGTAATTAAGAATAGTAAAGTGTAGGTGAGTAATAATCCACATGTATAGTTTTTTATCAGTTTGAACATTTTAAAAATTTTTATTTCAAATTTTTTGACGACCTCATTTTTTTACAGTTATAATCACATCATATTTTTACTTTTATAACGCCGTACGTTATAAATTGTACTGTTATTTCCCACTTCTTCAATGGGCAAGCCCACCTACAGAATTATTTCTATCGAGATCATAAAGCTACCATTGGATTCGTCAAGATTTTTTCTTTCTAATAGTGCCTTCCAATCTGATGTCACTATTTTACACGATTTATGACGAAGATTTCTGTCAAACTCTTGCGATTGGACAGTTTTCAACCAATGAAACAGCCCATTTGTCAACCGATTTTGGGTAGGCACTGTCATATGTTTTAACAGATTTCTTTTCACCATTTTGTAGAGAATAGTTTGATCTTTCTAACGGTGGGAAGTAAACTAGAAATAACCACCGGGTGTCTAAAAAGTCCCCACCCTTAACTTTGGATCAAGTAGAAATAAATAAATGAGCAAACCGACTATTTCACCCCTTACCCCAAAATGGGGTGTTGAGAGGGTAATTCAAAAATCTTAAATAAAAACCCCCATCAAGTGATACCTTATTTTAAAGGGCTTGATAAATGAAGAACAATGGCACAAATTAGAGGTCTCTATCTTAACCATATCGAAAATGGTGGCCAGTCAAAGTTGAAAACATTTTATTAACGCAGATTTTTAATTAGGTACGTTACAATACCTTTCATTGGTAATAAAGCTAAAGACTTAACTTAATTCTAAATTTATATTAAATGCTCAAAATCAATGAATGCTATTGTCATTTAACTATCAGTAGTTGTGCTTTCAACGTAGAGGACTATTACCTGCTGTATCTAGAAACTCCAAGTTTATTCGTTCCTTTTAAGCTTATGCCAAATTGTGTAAATATTTGTTTAGTACTAGATTTTGAATGACAATTCGATTTTATTAAATAACACGCAAAGAACCATTATTCTTTTGTACTGGAACATACAGTAGGGTTTGTAACGTAATTAAAATTGTGTTAACATAGGACATTTAAAATTTTGTATTTAAGATTTTTGAATTACCCTCTCAGCCCCCCATTTTGGGGTAAGGGGTGAAATGGTCGACTAACACCAAAATTCATTTCCTTTTGTCATTTTAAGATACTTCGAAGCTCATTTATTTACTTCTACTTGTTCCAAAATTAAAGGGAGAGGGGTTGGGACTTTTTGGCAGAGTTGGGAAAGTTAGTCTAATAAAGTAACTGATAGAAGTTAGAGTTAGTCGATCGAAAAAATAACTGAGTAGAGTTATAAGTTAGCCAGGAAAAATCCTAACTGAATAAAGTTAAAAGTTAGTCAGCAAAAAAGTAACTGATTAAAGTTAGAAGTTAGTCTCCAAAAAAAAGTTACTAAATAAAGTTATAAGTTAGTCGGTTTTTTATTTACTTCAACTAGAAAAAGTAAACAAAATTACATATTGTTATGTTATTTTTAATATTTCCCAGGCATTGTTTAGAATGTTTGTGTCAGGTGAATCATTTGTTTTTATTTGCAAATTTAAAAAAAAAAAACGAAAAATGTGCAAAGTACAGTAACATATAAATTATTTTTTAGACCAAACAACGGTAACTACAAATTGCAAAACATTAATTTATATAGGCTAGTAGTAAATAACATGTAGACTACTATAAGAAAATAATAACTTATTTACTCCCAAACCAACACTTATAATTTATAAAAGATATAATATTTTTAATTTATATAAATTTATAAGGGCCTAGATACAATTTTAAACTAAGAAAATATAATAGGTAGGCCTTTATGTAGATTTTCTATAATTTATTTCTACTCATATTCCATTAATATATATATATATATATATATTATAAATATATAATAATAAATATATAAGAAACCACGACTTTAAAAAATATTTTATAAGATCAGAGATCTCTATAAATTGGTTTGAAGACTTTTCAAACCCTCTACGTCCTAAAAAAAAGTCAACACTAAATAGTTTGACATTTATTTACGTGTTCTATTTCTATAATAGTAAAGTTACCTACCGCCATAAAGTTGTAAGTATTAACTATTTATTTAAAAGTATTAAATTGCGCCCTTAAATTGGAAGCCGATGTAATAGATGCTTTAACTTGCTTGTTCTTCGGCAAACATAAAAGACACTTGAACATAACATTTTTACTGTTGCTGTCCCGGTTAATTTGAGTAAACAGTTTACTCAAATTTCGCCACAAAACTTCACTCATTTTAACAAATTAAACTATAGGCCTACTACTAAACAATCTATAACTATCTAAACTTTAAACTATATAAACAAAATTTCAATTAAACTATAAACAACACGCCAGCACTACAAACAGTTCTACAAAACAGTAAACAATTTCCACACCACTTGGGCAATTAATTGTACAAGATTGAAAGTACAAATAGTAAGTTACTACAGTACGATTTTTTTAACCGTGCCCTCGGCTCGGCTAGCGCTCGGTGGGCTAACGGTGAAGCGGGGAGGGGTTGTAAAGGCAGTTCCACAAACTTCGAATAAACAGAAATGATTGAATAATTATTCGAATATAATTATTGAAATAAAAAACTACTTGAATGAGTCATAGACTACTTGTCTCTTGTTCGAGTATTCGAATAATAATACTGTGGTGTTGTTAAGGTAAATGCCAGACACCAAGTAGGCCAACTTCCCCTCAGGCAGGAAGTTTTCCCCGGAATCTAACTCCAGACGTCCGTACCGAGCAAACCGTAAGTCAAACGAAAAAATGTTTCAAATAAAATATTTAATTTGGACCTTTATCTAAAACTTTCTCGCGAACACTTTGTCTCTGACCAACAAATAAAAAACTTTCCAGCGGTGTGAAAATTTCATGTCATTATTAAAGTACATTGTTGTAATATTGATTTTTTAAATATGAAATAGGTTTTGTAATGGATTTTCTTTTACATCATACGAATTGTATGGTACTTATCTGCGTATCCGTGAAAGTTTCATAATTTTACATCGCTGCTAAGTGTATTAAATGACAGTGTTATTGAAGCTCGGTTTTCGCTGTTTCACGCCGCTCGGCTCAGTTTTCGTGGAGAAAACTAGAGTAGACGGAGCGAGGGCACGGTTAAAAAAATCTTACTGTACCACGGCGACAACCGGTCTACTGATTGTGCATCTCAACCCCTCTCAAAAACCAAAGTACACATAGCTGATGCGCCGAGTGATCTATAAGTAAAAAGAGAAAGTGTCCTCGTGATTGTTTGTGACAAAGTCAACAACCCCGCCCCCTCCCCCCAACATTCTAGTCTAGTCCCTTGTCCCTTCTTTTCCAGCCCCTCGCACAACCTTGAGTTGAGCGCACTTTCCTTATCGCTATTCCGAGAAATCATAACGGGCCAACTCCGACTAAACAAACCCATTGTTCCAGTTTCTGCTGCTTGGTGACCGAAATGGTCCTTTTCAAAATATCCCTTTGCTTGTAAATCTAACTCGTTAGAATTTCTATTCGTTACTCATTTTTCTAACTAGTTACAGTTAGAAGTTAATGCTAAAAAAAATAACGAGGAGAGTTATAAGTTAGTAAAAAAACTAACTAGTTACTCTATTCGTTAGTTTTTCTATTCGTTAGTCCCAACTCTGCTTTTTGGTCACCCAGTATATATATTATTGTAGGCCAAATTATTTAAAATTCGTACGGAAATTTGATTTGTAAAATCAAGGATTCAATCATTATCTTCAACCTTAATGCAACTTAATGATTAATTACAATGAATAATGGATAAACTTAACTCTTTTGCAATAAATACTTAATAAATTAAAAATACTTTTAACCAACTGCAGAACGCAAGGAGCATTTAGATTTGTCTTGATTATCCGGGTCTTAAATTATAACACAAAACCCTATAAGGTAATCTAATTGCCATTTTTTCTGATAAATACAATTATTTCTATTAAGATATACATATCAATTGAAAGGTCTCAATGAAAATTATTCAAATACTTTTCATGCGCAAAATAAAATAACTGAAAAATGTAGTGTGGAATTTATATGTCATACAAAAAGATTTGTTTAGTATAAATTTTTTTTAAGATGTTTTAGAGCCTAACCAGATTAACCAATGATAAGGGCTTGGTCGAATGTTATTGTGTCTATGAAAGGTTTTGTCAAAACTATTTGTTTTAAACTTTATTTTTCTACTAATGGATGATGCATTAAAACTGTTGTTAAGCTGTGATAATGACTCCAACAAGAGAACTGTGCATGCAGATAGGGAAAGAGTGCCGTAAGTTTACCAAATCCCTCAACTTACGAGCAGTATGTGTCTATGGAGGAACTGGAATTTCAGAACAGATTGCTGAACTGAAGCGAGGTGCTGAAATTATTGTTTGCACTCCTGGAAGAATGATTGATATGTTGGCAGCCAACAGTGGTGAGTTTTGCTGTATATACATAATTAATAAGCTCTGTCAAAATTAAAAAAAATATTACAATAATGCATATTTTGTGACATATTTATACAGGGTGAGTTTTAAATATCGACTCCCAACCACCGCCGAACATCATTGATTAGTTTATACTTTCTTTTGATGAGGTTCACATTTTTGGCCGCCATCTTGGATCCGCCATATTGGAATGAACTTTTATTTTTTAAATGTAAAGGTAAGGTTGTGACCCATCATTTCAAACTATTTTTTTCCGTAGAACACGATGCCGCAATCGGTTTTTAATTATCTGCTTTCGTTCTCGAGATATTAACAATTTTGTAAAAAATTGAAAATTTTCAAAAATCCCTTGTTTCATACAATTTTTTTTAAAATATCGACCCTTTATCAGATATCACAGTTTGGTAGTAGCTTATAGATTTTTATTAAGTTATAAATTTTTACTGCCATCTTGGGTACGCCATATTGGATTGAGATGCTTGTTTTTAATGTAAATGTGGTGTTGTGACACATGATTTTGAACTAATTTTTATGCTTTACACGCTGCCGCAATCAGATTTTTAATTTTAAATCCTTTAATTGTTTTTAAATAAATAATTATACTAAAAAAATACAATTAAATCAGGTCAAACTTTAATTGTTATAAAAGATTAATTATTCCTTAAAATGAAATTTAAAAGTCATTGTAACCTTATTTATGCTAACTTCACACTTAAATCTAAAGGTTTAACCAATAACAGCCTACTTTCAGTTGAGTGAATGCTCGAACTGGTATCCTCCAACTTCCTGACAGTAGAAAATTCTATCTTCAAACGACCGCCTTACATTTTGGAGGTATTCTGGAGTGATACGACTACATTCATCTCGTATTCGGTTTTCCAATTCGTCAATGTTCACCACCGGTGTTTTATACGCCACAGATTTCAAGTGGCCCCTCAAAAAGAAATCCAGTGGAGTCATGTCTGGGGATCTGGCAGGCCATTCAATTGTTAAAAAAAAGTTTAACCTGATTTAATTGTATTTTTTTAGTATAATTATTTATTTTAAAACAATTAAAGGATTTTAAATTAAAAAATCTGACTGCGGCAGCGTGTAAAGCGTAAAAATTAGTTCAAAATCATGTGTCACAACACCACATTTACATTAAAAACAAACATCTCAATCCAATATGGCGTACCCAAGATGGCAGTAAAAATGTATAACTTAATAAAAATCTATAAGCTACTACCAAACTGTGATATCTGATGATAAAGGGTCGATATTTAAAAAAAATGAATAAAACAAGGGATTTTTGAAAATTTTTAATTTTTTACAATATTGTTAATATTTCGAGAACGAAAGCAGATAATTAAAACCCGATTGTGGCATCGTGTTCTACGGAAAAAAATAGTTTGAAATGATGGGTCACAACCTTACCTTTGCATTAAAAAAAAACTTCATTCCAATATGGCGGATCCAAGATGGCGGCCGAAAATGTGAACCTCATCAAAAGAAAGTATAAACTAATCAATGATGTTCGGCGGTGGTTGGGAGTCGATATCTTAAGAAATGCGGAAAAAATTAGGGGGGGGGGACATTTAAAACTCACCCTGTATATTAAGTCAACTCTGGCTGGTTATAGTGAGCTAGTAGAAACTGAGATATTTGGTCCCTAAGTTACTATATCTGACTTTCAGTGTAATAAAATTCCTTAAATTCCTGTGGTGTTGTGACACTTGTAGCCTCGGAAAAGTTTATCATTTTAGCAAAGCTTGTATATCATCTCGATCAGCATTTCAAAATGTTAATCACAGTTTATATGCTTTCGTAATCACCTTATTTCTGCTTGAAAAAATATCTGAAATAGAATGATTTTTGGAAAATGTTTATCTGCAATGGATTTATAGTTAACCCTTAACGGGTGGCTAGCGCCTTTAGACGCGGCACGACCCAATCTTTAAGTGCGGTTAGCGCCTTTAAACGCAAATACAGAAACACGTGCTTAGATGATTCCATAGATCACGAAATTTCCAATAGAGTGCACGGTGATGTTCTTTGAGTATATGTAGACCAAATCAAAAATATAAGAAATGTCTGTTACGCCTTATCGGTCTGTGTTCTGTCGCCAGAGCAAATGCGTCTACTATCGCAAGTGTTCTCAGAGCGGTTTACGCCTGTAGACGCATCTGTTTCACTCAGCTGTTGTTTGTTTGTACTAATAGCTGGCTGACATTCATTCCAAAGTTTTAGTTTTGTATAAGTTCTTATTTTTCTTACTTCAGTATGTAATTATTTTATTTTTTAGACAACAATAAGTATTGCTTTTATGTACTTAGTTTTAGAATAATTGTAAATTTTGCTAAGTTTAGTTTGAATTTTATTAAATTCTTAAAAAACATGTAAAACAATTTTAAAATTAGTTGAGTATTTTTCGTGTGTACTTCTTAACCCTAAGAATCAAAATTTAAAAAGAACATTGAGAAAATAAATATATATTTTTTTACTGTAAATGGGCGGTAGCCCATATTTTACCTTACGCTTTAAGGGTTAAGATTTTAGTTATGCAATGGAGGACTAAGAGAAACAGTTAAACACAATTTAAAAAAGAATCTGAACTTTTTTAATTTGCTTGCAAACACAAAAAACTTGATACAAAATCCTTTTATTATAAATGCAAATAATTTGATCTAATGAACTTTCTTGTGTTGAATTCCAGGTAGAGTTACGAATTTAAGACGTGTTAGCTACATTGTATTGGATGAAGCCGACCGTATGTTTGATATGGGATTTGAGCCTCAGGTGAGAACAGTTTTCTCTAAGATTTCTTTGTGGTCAACTTTGTATTTAAATTTCTATTTTGCAATTTTACTTCTGATTTCTAGGTCATGAGGATAATTGAAAACATTCGCCCAGACAGACAAACCGTTATGTTTAGCGCAACATTCCCTCGCCAGATGGAAGCTCTTGCAAGAAGAATATTAACTAAGCCGATAGAAATACAGGTATAGTTATTTTTACTAAGTAAATGAGTTTTAGCTGTGTACTCAAAACACAATGAACTGAGGTTGGAATTTTATTCTTATATTTATTTTATTTTATTTGCCGGCTGCAAAGGTTTTATATGGTTGTTAAATATCATTTTTAGTCTAGAAAAATTAGCATTTATTATATGTTATTTATTCCGTGTGAGGTGTGCAAAAAAAAAGGAATTTTGTGCACAAGTAGGTAGAACTGAGGAGAAATAACACATCCCACTTGATAGAAACTTAAAGACAGATCTGCAAATGAAGTGAAAGGCAGAATGACTGGCATTGGATTCACCCAACCTTCAGTTCAATAAATTTTCTACTGATAACTCATATGCCATAGACACAACCAATCTTACGAACTAGGTCAATTGATAATATAATATGACTTGATGTACTTTTTGTATTCATTTTACCTTTAATACTTCTGAAATATTTCAAATAATTAGTGATAAAATTTTTTCAATGTTTAGGGTTTCAAAAAAACTTGTAATAGTTTCAAAGACCGAGTACATTCAGTTACCTATAATATGAATGCTTATCGTAATTAACTAAATTAATAATTGCCAATTAAATAATTGTAAAATTTACATTCAATCACATTTGCATAAGCTATACATAATTTTCTTTAACCCTCAAAGTGGCAGACTGCAGTCTCTCGGGCGCAAATGCAACCCGCTCGAACCTAAGCGAGAATTTGCATATATTTGCATAATCGATAATTTGATCCACTTAAAATCATCCAATCGTAATAAAACTGGCACCATTGGAAAGGAAATGAATTAAACTTTAAGTTTTGTATTTACAACTTTTTCGTAAAATGTATATTTACATACGTAATCATAGTTTTAAAATATGCATATCGTACTACAGCTATTTCCGCGGGCGAATCTGCATACAATTGTACTGTTATTTCCCACTTCTTCAATGTCGAAGCCCCCCTACTGAAGTATATATATCGAGATTATAAAGCTTCCATTGGATCCTTCAAGATTTTATCTTTCTAATGGTGCCTTCCAATCAGATGCCACTATTTTACAGGAGTTATTCATACAATGTTTGTAAACCCTTGCGATTGGACAGGTTTTCAACCAATGAAACAGCCCATTTGTCAACAGATATTACGCCTACTCTATCAAATGTTTTGACAGATTGTTTTACACCATTTTGTAGAGAAAAGACTGACCTTTCTAACGGTGGGAATTGAACTAGAATAAACCAGTTTTTTTGTTTGTCTAGACAGTAGTGAAAAGTACATGATAGAGCGATCTGTTGTGACCGATTGCTCCGTCTCATTCCCACGTAATTCAAAGCACCCTTCTTGTAAGACCTTTACCGACGGCAAAATGTCATTTGATTCATGTCATTTTGTTATTAAAAAAAAAAAAACTCAAGCACTTTTCTGAACTAAGGAAAGACAATTATACTGTTCTTTTCTTTGATTTATCCTCTACACTTTGTTATAATAATATTTCATTTTTGGGCAAAGCATGTATTAGTAAATTACGTTTCAATCTAGGCGTAGGTTTGTTAACAGTCGTGTACTTGGAACATAAAAACAGTTTTTTTTCAAAATAAGAAATTTGAAATTGATTAATGTTTTTATACAGTTCTATTTATAACTAAATTACAAAACTTTTTTACGCTTACGAAAAAATACAAAAAATGTTTACTACTTGTTATGTAGGCCTAAAGTTGAACTTTTTCCTTTCGTTACTGAACATTTTTTGTTTCTTGAGCTAATAACTTTTACAATTTCAAAAGAAACTAATTTTTAGTGGCATATTTGAATTCTTTGAAGTTTCTTCTACAAAAAAGCTATTGAACACTTTTGGATTTTTGTGCATTTACTATTTTTGACGAATTTTTAAAAATATGCTTGCAAAACGCTATAAACGGGCTGGCCAATTTTAGCTTTAACGATGCCAATTCTAGGGTTAAAAACAATGATAGACACAAAAATATAATGTTTCTTTCCATTGCAATATTAACTGTTTTAATATCCCGGGACCCTGTGACATCAGATGTGCCATTATCGTGGATTTTAAAATGTTGGGAATCAATTAACTGCTAATTAGCATATGAACAAAATAAGATTGGTATGACAAGGCAAATCCTAGCAGAAGGATTTTTTATTTCATTTACAATCATAATTTTTTTTATGATTTACCGTTATCACAGAAATTAATAAAATGTATGCTAGTATAGAAAATTATATCCTGTTTCAAAAAAAGTCTGTATTACATACCACCTCCTTTCGGAAGAATCTGTCATACCTCTCGGAAGGGGATGACAGAAATGTACGTTTATCATGGAAAGTCCTTTTTTTAAATTAAAGTTAGGTTTATTTTGTGTATGACAACTTAGAGATTGCCGGAAATACCTGATGTACCCTGCCTGTATACTCTGTGAACTGACCAAAGGAGATACATCATCCTTACAGCAGTAAATTGCTTACTGTCCAAGCGCAGTTTGTAATTTTGTGTTAGTTATGTACAGAGCACGTGCGTATTCTGTTTCTTATTCCATCCCTTTGGCCTAAGAAAGCATTTATAATCTGGTGTTGTGTATATTTAAATATATCAAGCTTTTACGATGCCATTGAAATGTTCCATCCCTTGGTAAATATTTTTATGGAGATGATATAGTTACTTTTTTTTTAAATCTCCAATAACGGCACATTTGGTGTCACAGACTTCTCAATGTGTATTTCGTCAGTTTTATATCGCAACCATTGGTACTGCATTATTTGTAGCTGTAAAATTAGAATGTTGTGAATTTTCAAAAATCAAGGTTATCAACTTGTGAAAAAATATAACTCAATATTTCCATAACATTATCCTTTCTTACATACTTTTTCTAATTTGTCTAATAATGCTCATGTTTTTATATGCCAGCCTATCTAATCTATAATTTTTATTCTGAAATTAAGGAAGCATCTTAGGTGTATAGTTTTATAAAACTTATATAAATAGAACAAGAAGAAGTTTTGCAGTACTCCACCAGCTTTATTATTATTTTTGTGATATTAAGGAAATTAAATATTAAAAATTCAATTACCGTATCATTTTATTACAACCATTGGCTTTTAATTTTTCTTTTGCTGTAGTTTTAGGATTAGCTGAAGCGTTGATGTATTTGCCAAGCTACCTTTGCGTTTCTATACTAGCTACTAAATTATATAGCAATATTGCCGCTTAATTTCATACAAAAAGAAAAAAGTAACCCGAAATATATTTCTTTGACCTTTGCCTCCATTATGAGAAAATAATATACCTAAAAACACTAAATAGCAATAATTTTATATCTTAACAATAAATCAAATGTATTCTAGGTTGGAGGACGTAGTGTTGTGTGCAAAGAGGTTGAACAGCACGTTGTAGTCATTGAAGATGATCAGAAGTTCCTTAAACTATTGGAGCTTCTTGGGCACTATCAGGATATGGGAAGTGTCATTGTGTTTGTCGATAAACAGGAGAATGCAGACGCTTTGTTAAAGGACCTTATGAAGGCTTCTTATCCTTGTATGTCCCTTCATGGCGGAATAGATCAGTACGACAGAGATAGCACGATTGTTGATTTTAAATTAGGCAAAGTTAAACTATTGGTAAGTTAATCTGACAATAAATAATTTAAAATCATGAGTAAAGCTTATAAAACAATATGTATTACTAGAATAGTACTACAATATGTAATACTAGAATAGTACTACAATATGTACTACTAGAATAGTACTACAGTATGTACTACTAGAATATGTACTTTTACTGCTATTTTTTGGACGATTTGGTCTTTTTAGTTTTGTGGTGTATAACTGTATCCAGATTCTAACTTCATATACATTTAAGTTATTTGTGTTTGAAATATGGTTAAACTTCATATAAATACTCAAAGATAAGCAAAGTATAAATTCATCATAAAATATTTCTATTGGAAAAAGCGGAGAGAGTAAAAGAAATAATTTAGTTTTTGTTAGCACTTGGTTTTACCGAATAAAGTACTACATTAACGCCTTGTGCCCTCGTACAACTTTTTAGTGATGAAACTGACTGACAGTTGGTCACTGATTCGACAGCCATTTTGTTAATAGGATAGGCTCCTATATCAAAGCCCACTAAAGAATACCGTTGAGGGATGGGCTTGTGTGCATCAAGACCTTGAACGCTCCAATCGCCGTAGTGCGACGTTGTCACGTTCTTCCCGCGCTTCTAACTGACTGCGGCTGACTCAACATATTTATAATTTTTTAAACTGTGCGATCAAGCCTCGAGCGGTAAATACCAGAAGTGTTCGAGGCTAGTAGATATGACAACGCTGCGCGCCCATCCTATTGGCCGCCTCGCAACAGTATTCTTTAGTGGGCTTTGATATAGTATCAAGGATAGGCTGGCGAATTTTGTCATTAGTATCAAGCCGAGTTGTACCAATACTAGGCGCCATGACTTTTTATGTTCTCTGGTTGGTGACGAAACTGTTGGTTTTAGTTTAATGCATCGTAGCGCCTTTTTTTTTACCCGACTCAATACTATAACAAAAAGTGGGTGTTACACTCCTGTAATCAGTATGTTATCAAACCATAACTTGTATGTAAAACTGAAATTGATGTCATTATTGTTTTATAAAGTTGTACGTACTTCGTACAAGTAGTTTTACAGGCTTATAGGTTAAAAATAGAACTCATTAAAAAAATTGTAGGTATAGCAGGTAAAATATTTATTAAAGCAAATTTTTTTAATTTTTCAGTTACTGGAATAGTCCTATAATTCATACATAATAGAATTATATATGTAGGTTGACAGATCACATACTTTTATAGTTTACATTGTTATATTTTTATTGTTTCTACTGTTCATAATTAAGGTATGAAAAATAATAAAATATATGTGTATTTTTTATGAAACTTTTTATAGTGATGGACAAATATGAATGATTCTAACAAAATTATTTGAATTAAAAAACAATTATTTGACTAAATTCAATAGCGACTCGTTCAATGACTAATTGGTAACTGCATTGACTGTTCAACAAGTTGAACCAGAAATACACAAATCGGTCGATGAAAGAATTGTTGTATCACTCGATTTGGACAACGACAATTCATTCGACAGACTAATTAGTTATAAAATTATTCTTTTGGATATTCACTTGCCATTAAATATGGAAACACACGAGTGAAAAACAACTTATGCGAGTTAGACGACAGTCTCTGCTTATTCAAATACAGCATCCTTAAACCAATTAAAGGTTGCTTTCATTGACACTAAATAAAATAGATTTTTTTTATAAGTATTATACCATATTGTATCATTTTCTGTACTTGTCATTTAAAATTTATATAATTGTTTTTAATAAAATTATTTTCAAAAAATATGAACAAGTTTTTTCTTGTTTATTATGGATTAACACTATGAAGTAAATACCATATTAAGTACAAATTAAAAAATATAAACTTTTTGTAACTAAGGCTAATCTAAATATGTCTTGTATGCTAACTTTATCCATTGATATTTGTTTTGTTATACAACTGTACATATAATATTTAAAAAAATAATATGAATGCATGACAATATTACATCTCGTATTCGTTATGGTTATAAATACTGATATAATGTATACAGTAGACCCTCACTAAATTCGAAATCCAAGTTAAAGCAATTTTTTTCGAACTAAAGGAAGTTTGAATTATAGAGGTTAGTGTACATAAAATTTGAATTACAGAAGTAAACTTTAATGTTAAGAATCCACTAAAAACACTTTTTAAAATGTTTACAACTTTATATAATATGTAGTAACGTTACATAAGTTAAAAAAAACTTAACAAAATTAAAAATAACAAGGAATAAAACAATTAAGATGAAAATTAAAAAATACAATTATTACTTTAATACAAGTTAGTGTTTGCTGTACGGTAAAAAAGTCTGTTGTCCTTAACTGTTTCAAAATCTTGTTTGATTGAAGTGAACTGTAATGTAACTAAACATGCTGTAACAAATCAACAAACATTCTGGCAATACCATGGAGGAATCAGTGTTCAAGCCATACTTTTACCTCAGCTCATGCGCGAATTGGCAGTCGTTCTCTGAATCTCCGCACTAGTTTGTGTTTCAATAGGCTTGTTTTTTGTATTAATTTTGAATTTCAGAGGCTAATGAGGGTTAAAATTTTAATTTTAGAGGTTGACTTCGAGTTATGAATACATAAAAAATAATACATCTCTTATTCATTATGGTTATAAATACTGATATGATGTATATAGCAGAACCTCACTAATTCGAAATTCAAGATAATTTTTTTCCGAATTAAAGGAAATTTGAATTTTAGACTCTTTTTGATGTTGAAAATACTTTGAATTAATGGAATGTTTATTTTCTAATATTAGAGGTTTTCTGAGGGGAAGTGGCAAAAGTTCAAAATTATAGAGGTTTTCGAATTAGTGAGGTTCTATTGTATATGTGTATGACACAATTATTGGGAGGCGAAAATTCATTAGGCCGCTGCTAGTCTAACACTAGAATGGTAGATAACTGACAAGCAGTTCATTGAGTCTCAATAGTCTTCTTATAACTGTCAATTTAAATGTTGGTGGCCAACACCATGGAGTCTTGATATTAATTGAAAAAGAGTTAATGATAGAGGATCAACTGCAATGGCATATGTTTAATAAATTGTGTTGTATACTATTTTCTTCTTTGATTTTATTGTGTAAAATAAATGTTTTTGGTGTAGGTGGCAACATCTGTGGCTGCACGTGGTTTGGATGTCAAACAGTTGATTTTAGTTGTGAACTATGACTGTCCAAACCATTATGAAGATTATGTTCATCGTTGTGGTAGAACTGCAAGGTATGTATATTTATAAGTTAAAATCTTTGTCATGTTTGGTACTTGCTTTGAAAATGTAAGTTTAGATATTCGTTGTTTTTTGAATTAAACAGATCTGAAAAACCTCCTTAAATAGAATGTTAATTATTTAGAAGAAAAAAATGGTAACCAGGTTTACTCGCTTGTCTAGCTTATTAATTTTTTAGTCTGAAAATACACAACTCCTTTGAGAAATCTAATGATCTGCAGCAACTCGATTTCAGTCTATGATTATGTTGATTGTGGTAGGTGCAGGAACACCAACAACCACTTACTGTGTTAAACCACTTAAATAGGAAAAATGAGCTATTGCAGTGGCCCTTATGGTAAGACCTAAGGTCGGGGAGTAGTAAATGAGCACCAATCATGGTCCCCAGAACACGTTTCGGGGTGTCATTAAATTTCATATATAAATCGGACTGCCGTATTTTAAGTCCGATTTGGTCCAAATTTAGTACACACGTTGGTTGTCAACGTCGCTCGGACGAGTTCGTTAGCCAAAAAAATCCAAAAACCAGAAGTAGGTTTTTTGACCGAAAGTAAAAAATGTTTGAGATTTTTTCTACGAGAATGAAACTTTTTTAGAGTTTTATCTAGAAAAAATTAATGTAGGATATTATTCTGCTCATTTTGTTTTTTACACGACCTTATAGCTCGCTTGGCTCCCCAAAAATCGATGATCCGAGGCCCAACGGCCGAGTTTGTACTCTGTGAGTAAAGCGAAGCAGTCAATAACCTGAGGCAAAGCGAGTTTTTCCGCTGCTAGTGGGACGAAGGAGTGCGTGAGTCGAAGCTGGAGGCTGAGGTCCAAACAAATTCTACTAATTTATTTCATACACACATGAAATAGTTCAGCGCCTTCATGAGTAAATCAATTTCCCAAATAGTTTGTTGAAACCTTAAAACATGTAGGCCTAAACTTAATTTTGGAAATTTGCTCAACTCACGTCAGCAGTTCAGCTGTGTGGTCGAATTATTTAACTTGGTATGATTTTATCCATATTCTGCAGTGATTATAACAATATTTTTTATTAGAACTAATGATTTTTTGGCCAAATAATTTATTGGGTGTAATGTTTCCATATTGCAAGTAAACCTGCTGTAACCAGCTATGAATTGTAAACAAATCTTAATCAGTAGAACAAGTCAACGTTTTAAAAGTTTGTCCTATCCAAATATATTTGAAATATTAACTGTAGGTTCTAACAAAATAAATTTGTAGCTAATAAAAAATTTATTTTGTCAGAAAGCTGAATTTTCACAAGATCCTAGTTATTTTCTTATTAGACCAAATGCTGTTCTTCTAGATCAGGGGTCTCCAAACTATTTTACCCAAGGGCCGTATTGAAATTTCGAGGTGGTATGGCGGGCCAACAGGGTCTGGGCGACTTGTCCTCCAGGGTGGAAAATTTGACACTTGGAAACAGTGTTTTTAAGCATTTCCAGTCTATTTTTACAAATAAATTAATTTTTAAACATAAGTTTTAAGTGTCTTTGAGTGTAACTTGTATATGATTTTTAACTCATTTTTATACCGACATAATTAATTCATTTGTATTGGTTAAAGTTAAATAAAAAATAATAAGCATTTCAAATACAAAGGTTAAGACAAAACACTCAGGAGAATCATACTTATTTATTTAAACTTAAAATATGTAACACAAAAATTTAAAAAAAGAAAATCTTGTCTTTATTTTTAGTGATATGTGTGCAGCTGTTTTTATTCACAATGTCTGTCCATTTTGGATTAAAATTCGTAGTTCCAATAGTGAGCATAGCTTTTACGTGTTTATCCGACAACATTGACCTGTATTTTGATTTCACATGTGTCATCTTCGAAAAGGTTTGCACACAAATATATGTGGAACCAAATATAGTTATCATTTCTCTCGCAAAACTCTTTATTGCTTTGAACTCATCACTTAACGACCTGGAATAAAAACCTAAATTAAATTTAGGTATAAAAAAAATTATTACAACTTAGTTACGTACCTGTAAAAAGGACGAAGATCTTCATTTTTGTAACACTCGGAGAAGTATTCTTTTAAGTTTTCATTTGACATAAGATCAATAAACTCGAGCTGAAGTTCTGTAGGAGCATCTTCAACTTTATAATTATGTAAATGGATTTTGTAATAGGTTGATCGTTTCTGATGTAGTTGCTACATCAAAGTCTGAAAAACGAGTTTCAAACTCCTCACCTAGTTTTGAAATAGTTTGTGCTGCATATTGAGATGGAAACGGCACACTTGTTTCACTAGCAAAGTTTTTGCAAGTTTCAAAATGGTCCAAAACTGTTTTTCCTACTTGTTTTTCAAAAAGTACTAGTTTCAATCTGAAAGATTTTACGTGTTGAAACAAATCGTTTACAAACGAACTCTTGCCTTGGAGTTTCAAATTTAAAATATTAAGATGTGTGGTAATATCAACAAGAAATGCAAGTTTCCATAGCCACTGATCACTTGAAAGCTCTTCTACTGGCTTGCCCTGTTCAATCTTAAAAATGTCAATTTCTTGTCGTAGCTCAAAAAACCTCATAAGCACCTTTCCTCTGCTTAGCCAACGCACTTCACAATGATATGGGATGTCTGGGTACTGGCTTTCTATTTCTGACAAAAAGTTCTTAAACTGTCTGTGTTTAAGAGAATGTGATCTGATGAAATTTACAGTTTTTACCACTACTTCCATTATTTCTGACACGTCAAGGGTTTCCCACACAGTGCTAGTTGGTGAACAATGCAGTGTAACACCATTGGGTTTTCCCCTCCTGCACTTTTAACAGCATTGCACACGCTCAATATCTAAAACAAAACTTTTTTTATTGGTGTCTGCGGGCCGGAGTTTGGAGACCCCTGTTCTAGATGATCACATAAAGTTATTAAATAAAAGAAAACCACTTTTTAATAACTAATTTGTTGCATATAAAAAGTGCATAGGTGCCACATTTTATGCACACTGCATTTTACAATAGCTTAGAGAAGTTTGTTATTTATTAAATCTTAATTTTTACTCATTATAAATAACATTTAGTTTTGAATGACAAAGAGTATAATCACTAGCAATTGTTCTTTTTGAATAACTTTACATTTGTTTTAGAAATGTAGAAACATATTTTATAGGAAAGTGAAGTGTTTAAATATCTTCTTTTAGATGAAAATGAAATAGTCTTAACAATAACATCCGGTTCCCTACAACAATGTTTTTGTGTTTAAGATTAATAACCGTTCAGAAATGTGGATATTTTATCCAACAGCCATTATTAATAACAATACTTCAATAAAGAAATGTATCAGTAGAAGTTAGGTTAAGCAATCATTGAAATGAAATAAAAGAGTGGTGACTTAGTAAGTTGATAATTATTTGTCAAAGTTAATACATTCAAGGTATGGCTAAAAAATAACCCGAATGATTTTCCTACAGACAAGCAGAGCATGCCTCAAGGTCAAACAGTACACAACACAGTCATGTGACATCCAATTTCTCCATTCCTAGCGCCTAGTCGACTGACAACTCTTCAGTCATGTGGCCAATGTTCGTAACGGACCATGAATCCCCAGCCTTTCTTAGAGTTTAAAGAAAATCTTTTTGATAATCTTGAAAAAACGCCACAGAAATTTATTTTTTGTTAAAACAAATATACGGTGATGAATTTGTATCATGCACTCAGGGTTTTAAATGGTTTAAGCGGAGATTGAATATGACACATGTCCAAGATGACCTTACACATCAGCTATGGCCGAAAACATTGAACTAATCGGTGATTTCATCCAAAAAGACTGTCGGTTGAGTATTCATTGATGAGATCGTAGGAACCGACGAAGAATCTGTTTAGAAGACAATTGTAATACAATGACAGTGTGTTCATAAATGGTGCCTAATAATCTCTCACCTGAACAAAAGGATTCTTGAGTGGACATTTGTGCTAACATGTCATGAATCTTTGGTTTTTATTTATATTCCGGAAACTAAGTACCAATCAATGCATTGGAAGAACTTCAGTTTACTTTGATCGAAGAAAGTTCAAAATGACTAAATCAAAATTCAAAACAATGAAGATTGTGGTCTTTCAACATCTGTGGGGTCTTGAACATAAATTCGATTACTAAAGGTTAAACGTGAATTAGGAATCGTGTCTTGAGAGGTATTATATACTTTCTACGAACGAGTAAGAAGAAAACGACCCGAGTGAAAAGAAATTGTGGATTCTTCATCAGAATAATACCAAAGCCCATACTGCATTGTCTGTTAAGTCGTTTTTGGCAAAGGATGGGATGTCTGTGTTATAAAACCAACTCTATTAACCCTATCTTATACTGTGAGAATGTTTTCTGTTCCCCAAGGCAAAATCAGTACGAAAGGAACAAGATTTAAGACAGTTGAAGCAGTGAAAGAAAAAACGACAGAGACCATGAACATGCTTTTTAAAAGTGACTTTAACACTGCTTTGTTGTCGATCCTTTGATCGTGGGGGGTAGAATATTAAAGGGGATAATGTTTAAGTTGAGAAGAATCAAATAATTTTTTATCCATACCTCGTATTTTTTGTATTATTAGCGAATTTCCATAGGAAAAATGAGCTATTGCAGTGGCCCTT
>JAGFPH010000367.1:137433-159001 GCA_018207615.1 Philaenus spumarius
AAAAGAGAGATATTTATTCCAGTCTAGAGGTATAGAAACGACTTTCATTATATACGTTTTTGGTTCCGTTATTAAAAAAATCAGGGTTTCTAAACCCCAAAGTTTTAACGTCACCCCAAAAAATACCTCTTTTAGGTTTTTTTTCAATAATCTAACTAAAATCTTAAATAACTTAATGAAATGAACTTGTTTTAATAATAATTCGTATTTTTAGTGAGATAATATTAAATTGAGCTTAGTGTTAATAAAAGGGGACAAAAAACTCACCGAGTAGAAAAAGGGAAAGTGCATGATCAAGATTGTTTTTGATTTTTTCCAGGTTTCGAATAAACACAATTAAAAAAATATTTTTATCCCTTAAAAAATAAAAACTACCCCTACAGGGGATTAAAATACATCTAAATTTAAATGCACATGAAAAAACATATTTGGATACATATTTTTTGCATTTCATTTTAATATACAATGAATTAGTGTTAAGAAATGTCACAAATTATTCACATCCTTTTTAAGGGTAAATTCACTCCTAAAACATCGAAAAATAAAAAGTATGGAAATAAATTTCTTTTTTTGTGTTTATTTCAAATAAATAGAAATTCAAGGCTGACAAAATATTTTTTTTAAATTTTAAGGTCTGGAATCATTCATAGTTTAAATTTCATTTTAAAAAGTAACAACATTTTTTCGTTCAGTTTTTATACCCAATAATTGAAAAAAACTTTCACATTTTTGTCATTACAAATTTTGTATAAAAATGTTTAATAACTGTTACATTTTACCTTATAAAATTATACATAATTTTTTAATTTGATAACTTTTTTAGCAGCCTACAGGATTGTTTTAAGATTTTTTCAATGTCTCATATCATATGCGAGGTATTCAGTCTATTGGTTCAATAAATGCAGTAAATCCATACAAGTGAGGTAACATCAACCAATATCTGGAATGATCAGGGTAGCTCAGTTGGAAGAGCGTTACCACGGAATGGTAAAGGTCCTGGGTTCAAATCCCGGTCTTGGTTCATGTTTTTTTCACTTGTAGTTTAATTAAAATAACATCCATTGTTAAATTCATAACCTACCTATACATCTTCCAGTTGGGGTGATGTATGTACAAGTTTTTTAAGTAACACCACTTTAGCACACATATTATAGTTAAGATTCTTGTTTAAGACTTTGTATTTATAGTAATAATTGTTAATATATGTATAAAATAAAATGTGAATAATTTGTAAGATAGTAAACCTTTAATAACGGTATTTATAGACTATATTCACCGATCTATTTTTAAACCACAAGAATGTCATTAACTGCATTCGACCGCACTGGGAAGTAGATTACGTCTGAGTGTTGGATACAAGAGATAGGGGCATCCCAGTTGGCTGAACGCTCTACTACTCATTCCACCTGCCAACTGCGTACTGTCCTGCATGAAGACATTGTTTCACAACCACTGTCTCCGACTATTCTTATAATTGTCTGTTACGATATCTATTTATACCTAATTTATATTTATCTATGAATAGTTTATTCGTAGTACAACCATATTTTTCACATCAAAAACAAAATCATGTAAAATTTAATTTAAGAAATGAGAAATGTTTTTAGTAATGTATCAGTCTAGGTCCGCAAAAGGGTAGTAGTTTCCTGCCTACTGGCACCGCCAACTGGGTTGCCTCTTACTCTACCTTCAATTATAGATCTCATATTGAAGGTATTTTTACTCAACGATTCTACCAAAATATGAGGGCCGAATGCTCCGGTAGACTGTAACGGTAACTCAACTGTCAATTTCAAATCTGATTCACATGCAAACAAAAATCATTAATTATTTTTGGTATTAGAAGTGTATTTTTGGTGTTAGAGTTTCTTGTGAAGCATTTAATGAACTCATGATTACAATGTTTAAATATGGATGAAAAGTGCATGAATATATGAATCGGTTTTGCTATAATTTGTAACATTTAACCCTACAACTGTCAATGTTAATGTTTTGTAACGCCAAGTCATTTCGGTGCGTGTGCCAGCATATTTTCAAAAATTCGCCACATATAGTAATTGTATACCAATCCAAAAGTGTTCTGTACCTTTTTTGTAGAGAAAGGTTAAAAAAATCCATATATGTAATTCAAAAATTATTGATGTAAAATTGTAAAAGTTATTAGCTCAAGAAGAAAAAATGTTCAGTAACGAAAGGAAAAAATTCAACTTTATATCAAAGCCCACTAAAGAATACCGTTGAAGGACGGGCTTGTATACACCGAGACTTTGAACGCTCCAATCGCCGTAGTGCGACGTTGTCACGTTCTTCCCACGCTTCTAACTGACTGCGGCCGACTCAACGCATTTATAATTCTTTAAACTGTGCGATCAAGCCTCGAGCGGTAAATACCAGGAGTGTTCGAGGCTAGTAGATATGGCAACGCTGCGCTCCCATCCTATTGGCCGCCTCGCAACGGTATTCTTTAATGGGCTTTGATATAGGCTTTTATAACAAGTAGTAAACATTTGTAATTTTTTCGTAAGTGTAAAAAAGTTTTGTAATTTAGTTCTAAATAGAACTGTATAAAAACATTTATCTATTTCAAATTTCTTATTTTTGAAAACACTAGTTTTTATGTTCCAAATACACGATTGCTAACAAAACTAGCCTTGTTTTGCAATCTCAAGCGGTACTATGAATTCTGCACAAATATCAACTTTCAACAGCTGTTTGAATAACATCTAACTAGTCAAATATAGTTTGCTTTACACCAAACGAAAGATTGAACTTTGGTCTATTGATATAAAAAAGTCTATTGAAATAATTCGAATTATAAGAGATATCTCGAACGCAAAATGTGCTATTGTATTGGTTGAAATCTGACCAATTGCAAGGGTCTACAAAACGCCCTACAACTTTAGAACTATTTGTCCGATTTTTGATTGGATGGCAGTTTCAGATAGGTAAAAGTGTGATGAATCGTTCAGTATACAGATATAACTCAGAAAAATACCGGGCGGGCTGTAGGGAGAAACATAGAAACTGGAATTAAAGGTAGTTACGGCTCATTAAAATTCGTGCGACATTAGCTTTTAGAAAACACAAAAACTGCAACGATGATTATGTATGTAAATATATGTTTTAGAAAAAACTTGTAAATACAAAAATTAAAGTTTAGATCATTTCCTTTCCAACGGTTTTTGATTTATTGCGATTGGATGATTTTTAGTGGGTGAAATATTCAATACAAGTTGAGTTGTCACAGACTACACAATTCACTACGGCAGGGCGTTGAGACCACTCCATTTGAGTGGTATGGCGGTTAGAGGGTTAATTAATGATTGAGTAAACATTTTTAAAACATTATTGAAGGTAACATTTCAAATAATAAAACTGATGAAATAATTAATTTGTATATTTGATTCATTAAATAAAAACATTTCTTGAAGACAAATGTATTAAACATGCCAACTTAGAGCACTTTATATCTTGCTTTATTGATACTGTGGTGTGCAGAAGTTTGCAATTTAAGGAGTTCTTCTTTGATGAGGCGAGTGATTTCAATCTTGGCTTTTGAAACAGCAAGTTCATTGGTACTTTCAATTGCCAGGAAAAGTTTCCGATCCCCTTCAGGTGGATTTTTACCTGTAGGGAAGTATGTTCCTCGTACTGTAATACCAGCTTCAGAGTATTCAGAAATCTGTGCAAGTGCTTCCTATAAAAACAAAACAAAATATTTAAGTTTGGTGTATACAATTTTAACAAAAATGAAAATTAGAAATAAATTATGAGGATCAACAAAAACATTTTTTTTCTTCTTTCATACCAGGTAATGTTAATCGTATAGAGTTTTCGTACTGAAGAAATCTATGATGGATAAATTATTTCTTCAAAATAATTACTATGAAGTATTTTTACCTTTGAAGTGACCCGCCATCGAGCTTGCTGTGGAAAGTCGTTAATTTCCAATTCTTCTTCGTACTTTCGGAATGTTTCAACTTGTTCTTCTTCATTCTTCTCCTCAGATTCTTTTGGTTGATAGTTAAGACGTGTGTTTAATTTGGCAGCCAATTGTTCAGCTACAGTCTTTGCCTACAAAACAAACAACATTGGTACTGTTACGATTCTAGACTATGAAAGGCTTGACAAAAAATATATTTTCATTAAAATAAAATAAATCTTGTGAGTTACGGCTAGTCTAAAGGTCATTTCTTAAAATAAGTTTTATTTCATCCTTTAAATTCACCAGGCAAAACGTTATGTAATCCATGTGTGGTCAGCTGTCAGAAAACTTTTGTTTTTGCCAAGCTGAATGAAGACAGACAAAATTGTTAAAACAATTTTAGGTAAAAACGATTTTGACATAGTTTTACCTGACCATTTTAACTAATCTTGTAAAATAAACGTTAAGATATAGACAAACTTAATTCTTTAGTTGGATATCTCATTTAATTAGTACATAAAAGTTTTAACTATCAATGAATTATTGATTATTATGAATTGAAGTATTATTAATTTATTTTATATAATGAATTATCAATTTGGACTAATCAATATTAGAGATGGTTTATGTGTATTTGAGTATTTGTTTGCTATGTATCCACAGACTGTTTGACGGTTTGGGACTAAATTTGGTATAGTGGTAATTGAGATTAATTGTGTTTAAGAGTGAAAATTTAAACTTCCCTAACACAATAAAGATTTAATTCACCTACTTCCCATGAGGCAAGAGAGCTGAAATTTGGCACATTTGTTTCTTAAGGATACATAAAACAGGTAAAGATCTTGCAAATTTATTAATTTCATTGAGGGAATGAAAATGGGATTAGAACCCCTATAAACAATAAAAATTAATTGTTATACTTTTCTTGAAGCTAGAGAGCTGAAATTTGGCATTTTGGTTTCTTATTAGAAACATAAAACAAGTTAAGCTCTACCAAATAGATTAATGATGAAAATGAGATTACAACCCCTATAACAATAAATATTAATATTGTTATTTGACAGATTCATTTCTTAAGTGGTAATTAAGAAAATAAATGCACTACCATTTCAATTACTTGAATCTAAGAGTGTAACATATGCGATTTCATAAATGAGTAACTAAAATAATGAATTTAAATTAATATTTAAAAAAAATATGTAAAGCAGTCAACAGGTAAATATTTTATTTTTAATACGTAATAGAAATTAATTTAGTACGTAATAGAAATGAATTTATTGCATAATAGAAATTTATAGATACGTATCAAATAGCGTGAGAACCAAGGTCAGATAATTTTCACCAGGCGTGCAGAAAATGTTTTAGCACATGAAAATTACCCAAACAAACTTTTTTCACAAAAGATTTCCCCAATCATACTTGGCGATATTATTTGCATTCATATAGCTAACATTGTATAATGCATTATAATATACTATATAAACTTAAACATCACAATAATAAACAACTGCCTAATCCTGACTGTTCATAAACTGACGAGTTCGAATAGATTAAATAGGAACTCTGCCCGACTTGTGGCAGAAAGCATTCAACACAATTTGTGTGTGTGTGTGTGTATTTATGATGTTGTATTTATGTATTTTATATATTGTAAAAAAAAACAATTAGGCTGACCTATGTTTCCATTCATAACTCATTTATTTTTCACCAAAGTAATTATTTTGTATGGATTTTTCCCGGCTAAAATTTTCCCAGCCCAGCCTCAATTTCTACGGACATTATTCGGGCGTTCGGACATATTTTGAACCCCTGATTTTCACAAGTTAAAAACAATATGGCGTCAATCACTCTCCTCATTACAACAAAAAAGAGGTGAGAATAATCAGTCCATGCACAGATTCAGAAATGATCCAACACAAGTAGTACGGTGTAACTACTTCTACATGGTCAATATTTTAGGTAGGATGATATATTAAAATATTTATTATATAAAATTAATATTAAGATAAAAATAACAAAAGATGAAGTTGTACAGTTATAAAGTCGTTCAGTGTATGGCAAACACATGTGGCATTCCTATGATTATTAGAAAACTAAATGTTCCCAGAAAAATTAAAATCTATACATAAAACCATGTAATTTCATCTCGGTAAACCTGAATAAATGTGGAATGATACAAGCTTTGTAAAAAAAGCAAATCCAATAAGAGCCAAGGATGCTAAATAACAACAAATCAGTAAATGTAGTTTAAAAAATGCCGCCTTCAAAAATTAACACTAACCCTCCAAGTGCTAGTTAAATCACTTTAAGCGCTGGCCATTTTTGAGCATCTTGCACGGTTAGTTTAACAATTATTTTTTATATGAGAAAATATATTTAATTAGCATGTATTATATATCAAATTGTTCATAACAACATGTTCTATAACATAAAATAAAAATAAAACACTTAACCACTTGGTGTTAAAAAAATTACGTCCTTAGAGTGTGCGAGTAAAAAATATTAAATTTTTTTGAATTTGAAGGCACATAGATGGTCTTGAAAATATAGTAACGTAAATTAAAAAATATACAAATTGTTCTATTTTAGTTCTGAATAAGAAACGTATCACAAGAAACATGTTAATCTAAACCATTTAGGCTACTGAAAAATTAAAAAATAACACATTTGGTAATTTTTGAGAAAAAAATATTATATAATACAGTACCGGTACTTGAATAAGTATTTGTACACCATTTCACAAATAAACAATGTTGAGTCCATCTTTTTCACTAATATGAGTCCACAAATGCTAAATGTCTAATATAATAATAATATAATAAGATATGTACAGAAAAATAAAAAATTGGTTTGTCAAATATAACCATCTGTTCCTTATTTACATGACCGAAGCCGGGCACGAGAGCTGTAATAAGTTTTCCTTATTTACCTGACCGAAGCCGGGCACGACAGCTATATAAAGTTTTACTTATTTACCTGAACTAAGCCTGGTACGACAGCAAAAGAAATTAGCTTTAATATATCGATTTTACGAAGCGTCGCACTGTAGTCACTTTAAAGTGGTCTAAACAGATCGCACAGTGTGATAGTAGCACCTGGAGGGTTAGGTATAGGTATAGGAGGGGGGGAGAGAAATAATGATACAACGCTAACAATGTACCTCATTTAACGTCATACTAATCAGATATGAAAAGCTCAAATCAGAAAACTTACATTTTTTTACATCCATTATTTTGTTTTAGTGGGATATCTATACAAATCTAAAGCTTACAGTAATTATGGGTTGAGATCCACCACCCTTCAATATAGCTTCAGCGGCTTGTTGAGTCGCACCCTTTGCTTCTGCACCAAGGTTTTTAGCCATGTTGATGCGGGATGCAAGTCGCCTAGCAAGTTCTAACTTGTCAGTTGAAGCAGGATTTCCTGAAACACCTAAAAAAAGTAGAACTCTATTAAAACTTACAGTATCTTTAATAGTGATTTCAATGTCACTACGTAGAGAAAGAAAGCCCGATTGTATTCTGTTCATACATAATTATTGTTAGTTCTTCTATCTTATTAAATAGTGTGGTAAGTTATTTGAATTCCTTCTTTTTTTGTAACTAGCTACAGTTCTTACAGTAAAAAAAAAAAACATTAATAATCAAAAGTATCTTCATTTATAAAATATTTACTTTATTTAAAACCTCAGGTTGATTTGACTTTTGAAATTTATAGAACTATTCTTTAAATGATATTCGTTTAGTACAAGTTTGTTTTAATTAATTAATTTATGTTAGTTTTTTAAGATGTATTAATATTTATATAGTGTCCGAACAGGAAGCCCGAGAGAAAGGACTTACTCTAACTTACTTTTTTTATTGTAAAACTGAAAAGGAAATGAATGAAAATATTTTTACTAACGTTCTAAGAAAATTTATTTCTAAATAAACTATTGATATTCAACTAACTTATACGTTTGGAAATGTACTTTTATTATTAATATTATATTACACCAGTAATAATAAAGATGAACAATCCTACACTAGATGAAATAATGTAGAAGTAATATGAGGACAGTTCGGAGAGTAACCACCGTTCTAGCGTGGCTACAAGCTAGTAGTTGTGCACGAAGCGCCGCCATTATCACATCTACCTGTTCTCTGATTCAGTAAGCGCCCAACTGTGACAGTATGAAACTTGTTCTTTCGCGCATTTGCTTGTTAACATTTAAGGATTAACATTGCGTAAGGATGAACATTGATTGAGATTTTGGTTAGTGAGTTATGTAGACTAATCCGTTAGTATATTACACCAATTTAAGGTAGAACTGAAATGTGTATTAAAATTGACCACTAATGGCATCCACACACGCATAACCACTTTAATAACTAATTATTATTTAATAAATTAAGTAGTAACCAATTAATCTGATTCACTGAACTGGAAGATATACCAAAGAGGTCCTATTTGGTCAATATTATTAATTTATGGGCTGGTCATGACTCACTAATAGGCCTCCGATTTATGGACAACTTGAGTGATCTCAATTAGCCACACATTATAATTTATTATTAACCTTTCCCTTCACAGCACCATCTGGTCTTCACTTTGACAGTGTGCACAGATCACTGTTCTACGATCGGCTGTATGCAACAATCATAGATTAGGTTCAAACAAACCATGGCCCAATTCAAAATCTAGTTTTACACCTTGAGCAAGTCACACATTGTTAGATTTTTCTTAGGTTAGGCCTAGACTGATAACCAACCCATGTATTTACATTTTATTACCACAGCAACCAATTGAATAAAATAACAGATAAAACAGCTGTTTGCTCCAATATTTCCATTAACAGCTGATTTCAAACTTTGAATCAATTATTTGTACTTCAAACTTTTAGGTTATGTTTTTATTAAAGTGTAGACCTGAGTCTTGCAGGTTCTTTTAACCTTTATTATAACTGCTGTTATAAAAAATGCAAAATAATTTGATTTGAACATTTAACATTATTTACCACCTGAGATTTGGGGTTATTATTAATCCTACACCTTTCTTATAAAGAAAAGATAACATGATTATATGTACAGAAGGTTCCAAGTCATTTATAAAGTACACACAAAAATAAAAGTGAATAGATCGTGTCATTTAAAACAGTTACATTACCTGTATTTGCAGTTGGATTTAGTGTGCCTATAGGTGCTTTGATTTCTTTGACTATACGCTTAGGTGCTAACATACTTTCAATCTGTTGATCAATGTCATTTTCTATATCTTCATCATCTGAATCTTGCAATCCTGAAAAATAAATATTAAAAAAAAATTAACTTTTATAATAAGAAATCTACTTATAAACACTTAACAGTAGGTAAAGTATAAATTGACTTCTTTTCCATTCTTAAACACATTTTATTAAACCAAGAAAAATATTAACAAATTTAGTTCTTGCTACAAAAAATTAAGAAACTAAGTAATTTGCAACAGATTTAAAAAAAAAATTTGTACAAATAGTTTAACCTGTATGTAGTGTGTTTGCTTTGAAAAGTAATTAAAATAAAGGTATATGGTACATTATATAAACGAGATATAAACAACAATAATTAGTCAAATGATTTCAGTTTTGCAATTAAATTTATAACAAACAATTTATAACATTTCACATTTCCTACCTAGAGCAGCTTTTTGGAATTTTTTCTTCTCATTAACCATTTGTGCCTCAGTCTCATCAAATTTGAATCCTTTACCACTAAAGCCTCCTCCACTGTGAACTGTTCTGCCCTCCTGCAACAAACATTAATATATTACTTAACAATGTTATGAAACCAATTAATAAATTTGCAATTATAAAACTTAAATACAGTTCAACTTGATATATCCGACCCTTTGTATCCTAAACTTAAAATACCACCACCAGTAAAAAATATGTATAATGTTATGTTCCTATTTTTTTAAAAATGCCCAGTCGATACTTCTTCTTCTTAGATGGACTGTCTAATCCTTTTGCATGTCGGCCTCAAGAGTTTATTGCCCTCATAAATAAAGGATGATAAACCCATAGAGTTCCCTGATAAGGTTCATAAGCTCTCTGAATCAAAACTTCTTGAGCCATAATAACTTATTAAGTTATACTGTAGTGTGTGTTGTATGTCATCGCAGTCACTTGTAAACGGATTTGACTCCTGTGTTTTCTTTACACTAAAACTGGTAAAACTGTAGGCCTATATAGATCCGGTTGAATAGACATTCTAAAACTGGGTTTATGCATTCTAGGAGTGATTTATATAATTTTTGTTGTGAAAATGAGTCTACACTATGTAGTAAAGTGGGTTTACGTTATATACATTGGCATATTTAATAGCGTGATTTGAATTGGTTTACACAAATTTAACAACATATATTTTATAAGATATTAAATGTGGTAAGTACAAACTAATAGCAGAAACACAGCTACAATATCTGGATTGGGCATATCTTGTTGCTTAATACAAAGAGGTTGTCGTCTATCAATGGACAAAGACCTTTGAGGAAATCGCCAAAGAATTGAACATTAGTTGCAGGAGTGTCCAACAGATAGTGACAGTCGATTTTGGGTTTCATAAAGTATCCGCTAGTTGTGTTCCGCACCGGTTGGCAAAATGGCTACTAGTTCTTCAATGAAGGGATTAAGAAGCTCGTGACCTGTGAGAAAAAAATGCTTTTGTAAAGCAGGGGATTACGTAGAAAAATGATATGCTTCTGTATATTAAAAAAAAAACAAAACAGTCTTGTTTATAATTGATTCACCCTTGTATATGTAAGCCAAGCTTGAGATCTTTCCAGAAATAAGCAGAAGAAGTTAATCGACCATGAACTCTTGAAAAGTGTGGACGTGAGTAGAAACTGTTCACAGTGGTATTTCATGTAAAAGTATCAAATAAGTTATATTGAATGTAAAAGTATTAAAAAAATCTGGAAATTGGTTGACCGTGCAGGCCAACCCTAGAACTTCCCGCTTAGTTTGAATTTTAAACGCTTAAAATGAGTTTTTTTGTTAAAATACCAAAAAACGAAAATTTGTAAATTTTTAAACAACGATAACTTTTGAATGCGTCGTTCGATTTTCATTTAAAAAAAAACATTCTACGCAGTTTTTAAAGCACAAAAAGAAAATGTACAGGTTTATATTGATTGGTTGAGAAATCTGGAATATATGTTAAAAAAAATACCAAAAAACGAAAATTTGTGAATTTTTAAAGAACGATAACTTTTGAATGCGTCGTTCGATTTTCATTTTTAAAAAAGCATTCTACGCAGTTTTAAAAGCACAAAAAGAAAATGTACAGGTTTATATTGATTGGTTGAGAAATCTGGAAGATATGTTAAAAAAATACCAAAAAATATCAAAAAACGAAAATTTGTGAATTTTTAAACAACGATAACTTTTGAATGCGTCGTTCGATTTTCATTTTAAAAAAAGCATTCTACGCAGTTTTTAAAGCACAAAAAGAAAATGTACAGGTTTATATTGATTGGTTGAGAAATCTGGAAGATATGTTAAAAAAATACCAAAAAACGAAAATTTGTGAATTTTTAAACAACGATAACTTTTGAATGCGTCGTCCGATTTTCATTTTCAAAAAAGCAGTCGACGCAGTTTTTTAAGCACAAAAAATGTATACATGGTTTTATTATGATTTTTTCGCACGCTTTAAAGTTATTTTTAAAAAACATAAAAATTCCAAAAAAAATTTAGGTTATTTTTTTTAATTTCTTCGGATTGGCTAGATGGATTAACTCTCAAATCTAATCAGATCTAAGTTTTGATACACCCTTTCGAATGACATGTCGTAGAATTCAATCGGTTGATTCGTTTTTGAGAAACTGTACGACAAAAATTTATTTACACACATACATCCACACACACACACACACACACACACACACACACACACACACACACACACGGTCGGACACCTCGGCGGGAATAGTCAGAATGGCTTCCTGGGACCTCAAAACGTGGAGATTTAATGAAAACTCGACTTTCGAAAACCGGACCGAAATCAATAACTTCCCTTTATTGGTAGCGGGAAGTTAAAAAAACCTAAAAGAGGTATTTTTTAAGGTGATGTTAAAACTTTGGGGTTTAGAAACCCTGATTTTTTTAATAAAGGATAGTCCAGTAGATATGTACATTGTACCTGGAAAAAAATCAGAAGTTAATGAAACTTTTACAGGTTGTTTGGGGATGCTGTGGGATGACTCTGTCAAGTTTTCCAACTCGAGGACCCTGTGCTAATTTTGGGGGGGCCGAAAAACTTGAAAATTTTCCGACTTTTTTCGGTTTTTCGCTTATAACTTCTAAACTAAGCGGTTTTCGACCAAAACATATATTTTCAAAGTTGTAGAGCAATAAATTTGCTACAATTTGGTATCCTTAAACTTCTTCCTAAACCTAATATTAACCGAGATACAGCCGATCAAAGTTAGAGAGATTTTCTCAAAATGGCAAAAATTGGCCAAAACCTTCGTTTTTGGCCCTCTAAATATCAATTACCATCAGTTCTACAGTAATTATGGGAATCACCCACCATTATAACCGGGTTGTGCCGGGGGGGGGGGGGGGTCCTCTGAGTGGTGCAGACCTCTTTAACTATAGTGCAGTCATTTCGTGCCACGACAATACAGTTGCAACGCCTGATTGTATGGAATATTTCAACCACTAAAAACATTCCAATCTCAAAAAAAAGAAGAAAAAAAAGCAAATACCATTGGAAAGGTAATGCTTCAAACTTTATTTTTTTTATTTCAAAATAAATATCGACATATTGGAACGCACGGGGCGTGGGGGGGGGGGTTTCCGCTGACTAAGTGCCTTTTTTTGTGAAGTGTAGTTATTTCAATGTTATCGTGTTACCCTACTACTGTAATTGCTGCCAACCCATAATCTTGAACCTTAATAAACATAGATTAGGTTGTTGAAATCAATGAATGATAACCAAGAATTAATTAAAGAATATAAAAATAATGGTAGTTTGTCCAATAATGCAAGTATATACAATTTATGTGTAAAAACTTCATGAGGCTACCAACAATTTGAAGCGCTTTGGTTCTGCTGCACCATCCTCATAATCGTCGTCGTCGTTTACAAAGTTGTCGGGGTCTATGAATCACTCAATTAACACTGGTGACTTTGTTACAAGATTGAATAATAATGAGGGGGGTTTTTAAAATAAAAAATGTACTTCTTCAGGATGACGAAAATAATAATATCCACCTTGTTTGGTAATTTACCATCCCCAAGCAGATGGCAACTTCTCGTAGACCCCTTGGCTTTTCCCATCCACGTCTGGACTTGTTGGTAAGTCCTGAATGAATGGTACTTAGCGGCATCTCTGGTTGGTGGCAGCATTGTATTTGGATAACCTAATAGAACTCCGATCCAATGCAATATTTCGTTCCACTGGAAATTCGACAATAGTGGCGCTATCTATTGGGGAAACGACGGAAGCTGTGTGAAACACCAATGCTACCAATGATTTCTCCCTAGCGCTACCTCGCGGCGCGATCTTGCACTATTTTCCCGACAACCTAATTTTCGCCACACTGCTGCCGTATGGATGCAAGATCTATTTATTATTCACGATCTATGGTGGCAGCCTTTCAAGTTGGCAGCTCGGCTTTGCCACGACAGTGGTGAAAATGCGGTATCTCAGGTCATCGAGGTTGTCATGTCCAATGTTCCAGCCATACAATTTCACCAAGAACTTCTTTCCAACGTCAGCAATTTGAGCTAGAGCTGTCTCGAAGTCCTTGAAAATCTCCAACATCTTGGAGAGGCCGGGGTTCTTCTGATACGTCTGTATCACCTTCTTCTTCAAAATTCCAAAGGGTGCTGAAGTGGTGTCGAAGCTATCGGTGGTGTCGCAGAACACCTGTGGCCCGTGTTTGAAAGAGTGGGAAGAATAAAGGACGGTTGGGGTGTTACCCTTCCCACACTTTTGGAAGTAGCCGTTTTTCGTTGAAAACCCCAAAGTATACAGCAGCACCAGAAGATCAATGTCCTTCCCTGTAATGACAACACTGTCATAATCCTCGGCAACTGAGACACCAGTCTGTACGATCAGCACATCAGCGTCTTCTACTCCCTGCTTGACTTGGATCCCCTTGGCTTCCAGTTCACCCTTCAGCATCGTTATGAAATTCATCTTGTTTTTTTCGTTGGAGAGAAATATTTTCCTGCGTGATGGAGCTGACTGCTGTTGTCTTGGAGAACACAAACTTAGTAGAGGGGTTCAGCAAGGAACGCCGATAACGTTCTACTGCCTTGGTAGCTTATCCCACTAGGATAACCTTCAAAAACCACTATGGCTTTGCTCCCAAAGTGCCTTTTGATGTAGTTCACGTAGTTTTGGCAGACTACCTGGAATGTTGCTTTGCTTGAATTCGTCCAAACCACCCTATGTAGCAGGAACCCTCCATCAATGATATTGCATTTTCTGTGGGTGTAGTTTCTAGTCACCTGTCCTTTCAGATCTGATGAAGTTCATCATGAGAGTGGACATACGGAAATATTGAATCCAAAGTGCTGCAGTTGGTACTCAACAGTCTTCAGAAGACTGGACAGCTTTTCGTCACACTTTTTAGTGAATGGTCCTCTACATCAATTCTCGAATTGTAAGAAGCATAAATAACGATGTCTAGCGCAAACAGGTCTCCTTCTTCCAACCCGCAACAGATCAATGATGAGTCCGCCTAAGGCTGCGTATGCAAGGCTATGCCCGCGAACTGATCTGGCATAAGCATACTAAAACATTAAAATTATAAGAGAGACGAACATTTTGAAGGCAAAATTTTCAAGATCAGATGTTTACGAATTGAATGGTATAAAGTTATTCTGTTCAAAACAGGTTTGTCTAACCATTATACGATGTAGAAATGTGACAAAAAGTGATTTGTTTCACCGAGTTTTGTCACGCGCGTCAGCGGTTTAGAAAAGTAACATTTCTAAACAATGATTACACAAGCAAATATACGTTTTAGAAAGAAATTGTAAATAAAAAAAATAAAGTTAGAAACATTACATTTCCAATGGTTTTTACTTTCTTCCCCTATACCATAGTATATGGAGAAAGTATTGTATTCGTCAAAATTTTCGAGTTTGAGTTTTTGGTGGAAATATCCGTTTTGGGTCCCCCTTAACCTAAAAAAGTGGTTTTCGGAGTGATGTCTGTGTGTGTTTGTGTGTCTGTGTGGATGTTATCAGACTTAGAGCCTAAACCAGTAGTCCGATTTTGATGAAATTTGGTATGTAGGTACTAATCCACGGTATCTCCAAGAGATTTTTTCATTTTTGTGAATATTTTATTTATATTAAATTATTATTATTTAAATTTTATAGTTTATTAGGGACCTAAAGTACTCTGAACTATAAAATTTTAATCAAAATCGTTCGAGCCGTTTTTGAGAAAAGTTGGTTTTTCCGTTATTTTATGGATTTTTATGGGAAAACAGTTTTAATAAAAAATCACCTCTCCTACCCCACCCTACAAGTCACAGTGAATCTGTTGAATAATTTAAATATGCTTGTGAGAAAGTATGTGCCAGTTCCTGGTGCCGTTTATTTTTTTCTTTGTGAGATTGGAAGGTTTTTAGTGGTTGAAATATTCTATACAATCACGCGTTACAAATGTATTGTCGCGGCACGGAGTGACTGCACTGTAGTGAAATCTGCCGGTTGTAGGGTTTAAGAGGTCTGCACTCTGCACCACTCAGAGGACCCCCCCGCGTGTTCCAACATGTCGATATTGATGAGTGATTACCATAATTACTGTAGAACTGATGGTAATTGATAGTTAGAGGGCCAAAAACGAAGGTTTTGGCCAATTTTTGCCATTTTGAGAAAATCTCTCTCTAACTTTGATCGGCTGTATATCGATTAATATTAGGTTTAGGAAGAAGTTTAAGGATATCAAATTGTAACAAATTTACTGCTCTACAACTTTGAAAATATGTTTTGGTCGAAAACCGCTTAGTTTAGAAGTTATAAGCGAAAAACCGAAAAAAGTCCGAAAATTTTCAAGTTTTTCGGCCCCGCAAAATTAGCACAGGGTCCTCGAGTTGGAAAACTTGACAGAGTCATCCCACAGCACCCCCAAACAACCTGTAAAAGTTTCATTAACTTCGGAATTTTTTCCAGCAGACCCCACTTTTTTTGCTCTGTCTACTGGACTAGAACTAAAAACGTATATATTGAAAGTCGTTTCTATACCTCTAGACTGGAATAAATATCTCTCTTTTTGTTTGACAACACTTTTAAATTTAGATCGATAATGGGCAGCACATTATGAGCAAGTAAAATGAAAAGTACGACTACTTTCACTAGAATGCGCTGGCATAGTCTCTCACAGTGTAGCATACAATCCATAAAGTAGCCGGTATATCTACAATGTCCATAATCAAAGATACAAGCTATTAAAATTAAAGCATCTCTTGATTCTTTTTTGTAAAATTGTTGTATACTGAATATTCCACTGGTCTGGAGGTTAATAAAAGAAACCTATCTTTATAACATTGTCGGAAAGACGACTACTATTTAGTTCGTGGTTCGAGATGATTTTATAAGCATATTTTTCATTTAGTGCAATATAGTTTTGTGTTACAATGGTAAGTTATGTTATTGTTTGTATTTTGATAACCTAACATAAAAACTTTTATAGGACTAGGCCTAGGCTAGCTACAACAGCTTGTAAAAGTTGTTAGTGTCCACAGAATGAGTGGAGGATATAATTCTGAACATAATTGGGGCGTAACTTTACTATTCGACTCTAGGCTAACCTATGGCAACAGAAATGCAAAAATAATAATACAAAAATACCTAAAAGATTCTAACCTAACCTATTTAGTCACAGTAGCCTAGGTTATGTTTACCTGTATTCAACATTTAACAGTAGAATGTAAAACAACGTCGTTGTCTGCAAAAATATTAGGCAAATACCAATTATGTTTAAGTGAATTTATGTTTTGTATCTGTTGCTTTGCATGCAACTAATATAAAAAGGTTCGGACTAGTTGGGGGCGCATATTTTTTATTCAACCCTAGGCTAACCTATGGCAACAGAAATGTAATGGGCCTAATAATAAAATAAATAGCCTAACTTAAAGGTTCTAACCTAGGCTATAGTATTTAGTCACAGTATGTTTACCTATATTGAACATTTAACAGTAGAGTGTAAAACAACGTCGTTGTGTGCAAAAATATCAGCCTAGGGTCGAATAGTAAATTTACGCCCTAGTTGGGTAGTAATGGAGGATGGCCATGGAGAGTGTAATTTTGTTTACATAGGCCGATTACCCTAGAATAGTTTGGTTCAGTGTTAAAGCCCTCTGAGGATGATGACTATGTCATTGAAATGTGCATTAGGCCTCATTTATGCACTAGCGGTCGACCGCAGCGGCTACCCGCTCGTTTTTTAAACACTGTGGTGGGGGAGCCAGTGCTGCCAACTGTTCTCCAGTCCTGTCAGTCTGAAAAAGTGTTATAAAAAATGTAATCAAACACCGGGTAGGTTGGCAGCACTGACATGGCGGAAGCGGTGAGCCGCTGTGCATAAACGCTCCCATTTAAACCAATGCATTTTGAAACCGCAAAAAACTGCGGTTTGTAAGTGCACCGCTCTGTTTCTGTGAACCGCTGCGGCTCGCCGCTCTGCTTCTGTGAACCGCTGCGGCTCGCCGCTCTGCTTCTGTGAACCGCTGCGGCTCGCCGCTCTGCTTCTTGTTGCATAAACGTGCCCATTTAACTCAATGCACTTATAAAAGTAGCGCGGCGCGCCGCTGCGGTCGACCGCTAGTGCATAAACAGGGCCTTAGGGTAGTACATTATACATAGGCCTAACTTTTCATTAAATTATTTTGTTACTGTTTTTTGTTCCTTCTATTTGTGGTTCGGGGTTTCATTCAATCATTGAGAAATCATAAAACAAAGAAAACTTGCAAAATGATTTGACTCAAGGTAGCTGTCGAAATTCATCTGATGTTACTAACTTTTATTTGGAGGTGGGGAATACTGAATATAATGCTCCAACCCTTCCTGAAGTTCAAATTGTAGGTCACAACGAAATTCCCTTATAACATATTTCTAATGTAGCATTAGGTGTTAAATCAATTCTTCATGTTGCCAAACTTCATTTTAATAGTATTCATAGCACATTTATAAAGCTCAAGTGCAAATTTAATTGTAGGCCTATATCTATTACACGGATTACAGATTCATTGAATAAACAAAATAGCCTATATATGGTCTAGGCCTTTGGTATACAAATTTTGTATGTCAATTTATCATAATGAAAAATTAATGTGCATACTCCTCTAGAACAAGATAAGTGCAAATTGAGGTTAGTTAGGGATAGGAATTATGATGCGAATTTACTATATACGACCCTTCCCCCAACAGAAATTCAAGAATAAAAAAAAATAGCCTAAAGTTCTAACTTATATTCTTTAGTCACACTATGTTTACCTGTATTCAACATTTAACAGTAGAATGTAGAACAAGGTTGTCTTTTGCAAAAATATCAGCCGAGGGTCGTATGGTAAATTTATGCTGAAATTATATTAAATTCTTTAATAAAAATTGAAGGTAAGTGTTTAAACCTTTTCTGCAAGGTGCGACCTGTTTGTTAGATGTAATATCTGGGGCACTCGTTACTCTATATTTTATAGACGCCCCTTTTTTCCTGATTATTTAACTTTTGAATTTTTAAGTTTTTATACTCGTCAGGAGTTTGTTGGTGACTGTAAAATTATTTTAGGTCATGTTCAATTGTAAACAGGTTATATAATTTGTCAAAAATATAAATGTAGCCTAACAGATTGTAAAAAAACCTAATAATAACCTAAACACCGTTTACGTTTTGGTTGATAAACCACGATATTATGTTTTTCGTTCATAAATCATATAGTAGCCTATTTAATATACTGTCCAACGAATTTAAGTCTACAGTTAATGAGCAGTCAGTTTAACTGCATAACCTATAATAAAATGTTTGTTAAGTGTTAATATTCAAAAATACATTTTAGCAGATTTAGCTAGGGTAAGAAATGCACATTATTATAACTAACTACAACACTAATTTAAGTCAAATAATTTAAACAAATTTAAGAGTTAAACTTTAAAAAGATATAAGAAAATTAATAATTTTCTATATCAGGCTTAGAATATTTAGAAACTTAATTTAATACAAGCCTTTTTAATAGCCCTTCACTGACTGTTATACTAATGTATTAGAATATTTAATAAATTATATAGGCCTAGTTAAATGTGTTATATTTTTTTTTATAAATCACTTGTGCCAAATGAAAATTAACTAAGCGATGTTTAGTATCGATCCATTAATGAGAATATTTTACAAACCCGACTTAAGTCCAAAAAATACTCAGTATTTTTGGTTTTTTGAAACTTGATGTATTTTCAAAAATTGTGTTCAAGATGTAAAATAAATAAAATTTTCAACTATACGTGGCACACATCTCAAGATTATTAAGCACAAAAACATGTTGCTAAAAATGTTTAAAGTAACATTAAAAGTACAGTTAGGCCTTTGAGCAGTGTTGCCAATTTTACATAATAAGACGGGTCGCCGGAATACTACCCCCGGAAAACTACCCCCCCAAGCAGGTTCCTACATCTTTTTGACGTCAGAGATCGGGGGGGGGGGGGCAGTTTTCCAGTCACGCACACTCCTTACAGAGGCACACTTTATATAATTAGAATAAAAAAAAAACTAGAGGACTAACCTAAACTGTTTAGTCACAGTATGTTACCGATAACAGTATAATTGTAAGAACCTGCTTGGGGGGGTAGTTTTCCGGGGGGTAGTATTCCAGTCGTGGACACGGCTCCAATATTGGTTAGTTGGCAGATTTCGTGACGTCACATTTCACTTGGGGGGGGGGGGGGGGTAGTATTCGCATCCCCAATAAGACAAGTGTGTAGTTAATAGAATAAAACTTCAACACATAATTTCAGTTATAGATTGATTATTGTAGCTCGTGCATCACTGAAGATGGTGACATTTTAACGCATTTGAGTAGGCCTAAATAAACATATTAGTTGTGAGATTCTGTGTTCAAGTTTTATTCTATTAAGTACATCTTGTCACAAGTCAAGTTTATTATTTATTTATAAGTGTATAGTCTTAATCTTTGTATCATGCATTTATTATAAAAATATTAAATTTAAGTTTATTTAAGTTAGAAGTTTCAACACTCAGTTATGCGAGTCCAAGTTATTTTTGGTTTTATATTGAAGTTATTTAAAAACAATATTTTAGTCATAGTTTTCAATAAGCTTCCAAGGATTAAGGTTATTGGATTTGTGTTTGTAGAGTGTGTAAGAAAATGTACTACTAATTTGTACAATAAAATATAATTCAATACAAAATGTTTAAAGAAAATTGGAAATAGGTTAAAATTTTCTAAAAAACAATTGTTTACTTTTTAAATTTTCTAAATTCTCCCACCCTCCACATTTAACAGTATGAATTGGCAGAAATATAATACAATTTAAATAAATTTGTTGTAGAACTTAAATGATGATTTGGTCCCACCACCAAAATTTGGTCCTCCTGGTGGACCATTTTCTCCAGTATCAGTTCCAGTGCCAGTAGCAGTTCCACCTGGAATACCACCTCGTGGTCCTCCTCCATTAGGTGGTTTTCCTGCAGGTCCCCCACCTGGTTTCATTCCTCCTCCATTAATTGCCGGTGATCTGAGTCTCCCGCCAGGACCTCCGATGCCTCCTCCATTTGGATTACCACCGCCTGGCTTTGGATTTGGCCCTCCAGGTAACGGATAGTTTCTTTAATACATTATTATTGGCTTATAACTTGTTATCAATGAGCAAATGTTTTGTTGAAACGGAAGAGCTCTTTTGCAGCCCTGATTTCCATAAGACATAGTTTGTCTTAGGTAAAACAAATGTCCTAGTATAATAACTTATAAATGGGCTCTTGTGATTTTAAAAATGAAGGTTCTTAATATAAGTATTTGTAATGCCCACAATTTGTTTTTTAACTAAGAAGATCTTTATCTTCAGTGGGAATTTTTGATCAAAGATAAAAAATGTCAAGCAAGCTCTTACCACATTGTTGAATAATGGCAATGGACCACACCAACTAAGGATATACTTATGATTAACTTGTTTTTTGCCTTACTGGACTGGATTTATTATATAAATAAATACCTTGTTTACGTGAAATTCTGCTCACAGTCCTGTTTGATGTCTCTTTTCTGTTTGGCGGTGACGATCGTTTCGCGTATTTTTCAGGCATTGTCGAACCGATTATATTATAAAAATTTTTTGCATTTAATTTAATGCGCGTCAGAACAACATTAAATTGTTAATCACAATTTACGAACACAAACACTATACATGTACACAGCACATTTGAACAAAGATATAAATATAGTCTTACGGATAAAAACACTCGCACGTGCATTGCGGTCCGTCCTTAGTTACGCACTGATTAATCTAGTCTATCTTACGTATTGAAATGTATTCAGTAGATTATTTTGGCGATAGGAGGGGGTTGGTTCTGATGATGTTGTCGAATAAGATGTTGGACTGAAAATGGATTTTATCGTTCAACAGTAAGCTTGGGTTTAAAATTGTGGCCTTATAAATGT
>JAGFPH010000367.1:164001-188743 GCA_018207615.1 Philaenus spumarius
ACATTTATAAGGCCACAATTTTAAACCCAAGCTTACTGTTGAACGATCCATTTTCAGTCCAACATCTTATTCGACAATATCATCAGAACCAACCCCCTCCTATCGCCAAAATAATCTACTGAATACATTTCAATACGTAAGATAGACTAGATTAATCAGTGCGTAACTAAGGACGGACCGCAATGCACGTGCGAGTGTTTTTATCCGTAAGACTATATTTATATCTTTGTTCAAATGTGCTGTGTACATGTATAGTGTTTGTGTTTTGTGTTTGAGTTCGTAAATTGTGATTAACAATTTAATGTTGTTCTGACGCGCATTAAATTAAATGCAAAAAATTTTAATAATATAATCGGTTCGACAATGCCTGAAAAATACGCGAAACGATCGTCACCGCCAAACAGAAAAGAGACATCAAACAGGACTGTGAGCAGAATTTCACGTAAACAAGGTATTTAGATATACTTATCTTTCCACATTGGTTGAGAAACCGATAAATAAATAATTATTGTCTACAATGAAGAAGAATGTTAGTCTGAACGCTGCTCCCTCAACCCTTCATTGTGTGCATATGACAATCAGGCACACAGTACTCAATCCCATTGGTTGTTTGTAAAAAGGAAGGCGCACATTGAAATCCTAGCATCTGAATAATATAGAGAATTTTTTATAGTTTTATAGCGCAGGTTTATCTGGTTGAAAATCAATGAAGAAACAGCTTTTATACACTACAGATTACGAGTTTATTTATACAGTCTAAAAATGTAACTTGTTGTTTATATTAAATTATGTTTACTAGCTTATATGGTCCGTCACAATCCTTGTTTGTTTGTTTTTTCAAATTATTGGTTTCGACATATCTATGATGTCATCATCAGATCTTCAAACACAGTCATAATAAATAAATACACGTAACACAAACTATAAAAAAACTTAAAACAAAAACACTATACAAATTTTTAACATTTACACGGAAACATTTTAACATTCCGTTTCCATGTAAATGTTAAAAACTTGTATAGTGTTTTTGTTTAAGTGTTTCTGTAGTGTGTGTTACATGTATTTATTTAATATGACTGTTTGAAGGTCTGACGATGACATCATAGATATGTTGAAACCGGTATTTTGAAAAAACAAACAAACAAGGATTGTGACGGACCATATAAGATAATAAACAAATTTTTTTATTATTATACAATCCTGGAGGCTAGAAGTCCAAAAATGTTGTTAATTTTGTTATTAATAGTTGATTTGTAAAGCGTTTTAGTAAAGTGTTTATAAAATATGAGCTGCTGTCTTTAAAATAATATCAGTTTATAGTATTGTTTTAATCACTTGAAAAAAATCATGAATTTATCTCACTGTAAATGGCTGCTGGACCTATTAAACATGAACCATTAAAATAAAAATAGTTTCATGAACAGTTTGATGAATTTTTTTGAAGTGAGTGAAGAAATAACTATGCTGATTTCGAGGCACAATTTCAGGATGTAAGGGATAGCATTTTAAATGAAATTAATGGAGGAAAATAGTACTGCTATGCTATTTACTCGTCTAAAACAATACTCAGACCGAAGAGAACAATACCCTTTTGTTTATTAATACAAATGTGCACATATTTATTTTTCCTACTTCTATATTCTGGCTAGAATTAATTTGATCAAAATCATATCATTTTGTAAATTACCATGCTTGAAAATATGCCAACTGGCTCAGAAATGTGAAAAACTGATGTTATATTATACTGAACATTTTTAAATTGAGTTTTTAATTAATGTACTACTTCAATTTTTTTCAAACTTTAAAGTTGTTTTGGGTAATTAGATATTCAAGTTGCTTAATAAGTGTTAAATTGAATACAAGTTCTTCACATCAATAATACCTAATTTGTCCAACATCAATATATAGCCTAATCTAATCTAATTAATCAATATTTGTATCACTAT
Organism: Philaenus spumarius; assembly: GCA_018207615.1. Taxonomy (NCBI): domain Eukaryota; kingdom Metazoa; phylum Arthropoda; class Insecta; order Hemiptera; family Aphrophoridae; genus Philaenus; species Philaenus spumarius. Next base: position 165,948 of record JAGFPH010000367.1, read on the forward strand.
GCAAATATTCATAGTTGTAGGACCAATTACTAATTGCTTTCATATTCTTATAGTTATTACAACCAACATTTGATTTACATTAAAGACATCCACTACTCACCAAATTGTCTGATACAATAGACATGATAATCTTAATTGTTAGGTCATTAATATGTTCTTTCCTTTGAACAGGCGAAGGTCCTACCCCTCAAGAAATGGGAGCCATGCCACCAGTTCCGCCACCAGCGTCTGGGTAATATGTTATACTATATATTCGAGTGAATTATATAGGCCTAGTATAAATTCCAAGCAGTTGCATTATAAATTGTATATATATATATAGTTATTTGACCTTTTAAAAGAAACTAGATGACCTGTGCGAAGCATTCGCATTCTAACTTACTTAAATCCCACTTAATTAAAGTACACACCGTAGATTTAGTATCGTATAGTCCGTATACTATACGATACTAAATATACAATTAATTAAAAATAGCAATGTAGTGGCGTAACGGCAGCTCTCCAGCTGGGTATTGTTATCATCAGTGTTGCCAACGCCAGGAAAATATCCCTACAACTTACTTGATCTTACATCACTGTTACTTTCGGATTCTTTATTTCTTTTTTTTTTCTCGTATAATTGAATTATGTATATTTTTCCGGTGTATCGGTTAAGGAAAGCTTTAAAATGATGTCTCATTCATGTAATTTGATGATGTATTAAAAAAGTTATGGCGTACCGACAAAAAAATGGCCTTGAGAAATAATATATGTGATCTGCAAATAATTGTAAATTAAAAAATAATAATTATAATACTTTAAAAAATAATTTTAGTTAACATACAAATTTACTAAACATACCGACCATCTAATATTGCTGTATTATCCCAGATATCGTATATAGGGTGAAGTGGGGCCATGGGGCAAGTGAAGCCACTGACTTGGAAATAATTATTTCAGTAAACAGATGGCAACATATGTTTTTTTAAGGATGTTTTCTAACATATTTCACTTTGATAATCACTTTCAATGAACAAACCAAACTTTTTTCACGCATTTAAAAAAACCTTACGTTTTTCAACCGAATGGAAGTACCAGAGGCGAAGTTTGCATGACTCTCGCCGCTGATTGCAAAGACCTAGACTAAAAGTTGTAAAATTTTCTGATAGTTTTATGTATAGATTCAGCCTGTTTGAGCCATTTTGCTCAATAATGCATACTTAAACAAATATGGCGGTGGCCTCAGTTACTCCATCAATTTTCGTCATGGGGCAAGTGGAGTCACAGTGCGTGGGATAACTGCAGCCAGTACCGAAACAGTATCTTTTTGGGTTTTAAAGCACGTATCTTACATTAATGTTTTAATCCTATTATTTTGCTTTTGAAATATGATTTTTCTCCTACAACCTACAGTAAAAAATATCTATGCAGACCTGTAAATAATAAAATAAACATTTAAGTTGGTTAATAATAGTAATAAGGTGTGTGTTTAAGTGTCTTTTTTTATGAAAAAAAAAAAAAAAATGTTAAGAGTGAATTTTATTTAAATAGGCAAGGATCACAATCATTATTCTGGCTGTACAAGTGTATAAATTGGTTTGATTACAAAAAAAAAAAAAATGTTAAGTTAAATTTAAAAAGATATTTTCTAACTAAAATGTTATTAAAATCATGCCGGAGAGGTCAGAGAAGAATAACAAACATGTAAGGGCATTAATAAGTTGCTATTTTATTAGTTTTAATTCAAATTAGTTTCTTTTCTTTCAAATTTTACTGATTTTTGCGATGCCGTGTTCTCCAACGCGAAAAAGTTCATAACTCCTAAAAAAATTATATCTCAGTGATTTAAAAACTGCCTGAATCAGTGAAAAATGGAGTATAATCCACTTGCCCTTTTACTGCTCTAGGCATGCTTTAATAGGAAACTCAGGCCTTGGTTGCACTTACAGTGGGGTAAGTGTAGCCACACGATATGGTCATGAACAAATTTCCCCAAAAACACTGTACAGGACTTAAAAAAAAATTAACTACATCACTTGATAGCCAACAAAACAAAGATAAGGCATGCCAAATGCCATTCATTTACATTAAATAATAACTTGGTAAATTCAATTCAAAGTTGAACTATGCAAAAATGTGGCCGCACATACCCCACTTCACCCTATACTGATGGGATGAATGATTTGAAAATATAGTTCATTTATAGAATCAAAGATCCAAGTTAAACAAGCATGAGTTGAACTACAGCAACATTGTCCTCTTAAAGAGAGATGTTTCTTTTTTTCTATATTTTACCAATGTTCTGGGCTTGCAGGAGCTGCTATAATCAGATCTATCCCTTCTTTCGTCTGAAAAATTACAACATTGCGTGACGAATTGATTCAGATTCTTAACATAATGTTTAGTCGATTAATGATGAAGTGAAATTAATTTGATTACAAAAGAATAATAATATACAATGTATCAACCGTTTTTTGTTTTAATCATTTGAATATCTTTTCCACAAAATTTACCAAAATATATATATTTTAAAATAATTCTACAAAGAATATTTTACTTCCAAAAATTGGTTTGGTTTGTATTAATTGTAGTTAAGTGTAGTTAAGTATTAATAATAGGCCACTAAATTATCCACAAAATTAACCATAGCATGGTACGGTAATCTACCAACACATGTCTACTACTAAAACACTATTAAAAATCCACTTGAACGTATCACAGTCCGGAAATTCCCTTCAATGTCGCAATTTCAACTCATTCGAACTAGTATTTAGAGTTCGAACTAATATTGTCAAAGCAGACTTAACAATTTCTACTAGCTTTCCATAGTACTTAATTAAATTTCTCTGTAAGGGTAACCTAATTCACTTAAAACACACTGTCCGCCTAAAATACTGCCTATCTGCAAAACTACCGAAACAAAATATTATATATTCAACACACAATATCGAACTAAAACATGTAAAATGTACTTAAAACTAAATACAGTAGAGCCACGCTTATACGAGCCCTGACTAATCGAGTTTCGGGTTAACCGAGGTAGTAAAAAAAAATAAAAAAAGTTCGGTTTGCGGTAGTTGCATACGTTAAAGTAACTGCGCAAAGTGAAGTCCGTTTATAGCGCCAAATCTACTGTACTGTACTTATATATTAGTCACATAATTTTCGTCAAAAATGGTTCCGGTAAATAAAATGTACAGTTTTAATCATTATTAAATACAGTACTGTAGAATACAGTAATTCCAATGCTTTGCTAATCATCAAAGTCAAGAATTAGTTAACGATCTAAAAATCTGTGCCTCCACAATTTATTACGAAGGGACTTTTCTTAATCAATTTTTGTGAAATGATTACAAACATATATTTATAAGAATTTATAAACATCTACAGTAGAGTCCCGCTAATCCGAAAATCCGCCTATTCCGAACAGAGTTCTGAAAAATACCGATTTTTTAAACTTAAAAACAGGAGAAATTAAAAAGATGTTCGTGAATAAACGTACATTTATTGTTATACAAAATAGTTAAATAGAGTTTTCAAGTTAAATTTATGTTTCTTTTAAAGTACACGAAGAATGACTGCGTTTACTTGCCGTGTTTCATGTTTAACAGTTGACGTTAAGGACTACGAACATAAATAAAAAAGGCACAGTGACTCGGTAAAGTAACTATACACTCACGGAACAAAGATTTAAAATAAATTTGAATAAACACACACAGTTTATCAAAGTTCCTAGAGTAATCACTGAACTAGATAAGACTAGACTAGTGCTCAATGCAGTGTTTGAATGCAGTGTTTACCTCAATATGTGTTACCTCAATAAATATGTTTGAAACGCGGGAGGGAGATTGGTAGGTAACGTCATTGTATTTGGATAACCTAATAGAACTCTGATCCAATGCAATATTTCGTTCCACTGGAAATTCGACGATAGTGGCGCTATCTATTGGGGAAACAACGGAAGCTGTGTGAAACACCAATGATTTCTCCCTAGCGCTACCTCGCGACGCGATCATGCACTATTTTCCCGACAACCTAATTTTCGCCACACTGCCGCCGTATGGATGCAAGATCTATTTATTATTCATGATCTATGGTAACGTCTTGGTGCTATGAGTCATCGAAGGAAATGCATTTCCTTTTCGACTTTCACTGAACCTGTTCACAAGCCGATCAAGGCTGTATAGAGTTGATATTAGCAGATGTCCATGCACATTATTTACCCATTAACAAGTCAATACGTTGATAGTTTTTATGAAATCCGCCTATTCCGAATTCCCGCTAATCCGAACCGTGTTCAGTCCCAATTAGTTTGGATTTGCGGGACTCTACTGTATTCTATTCGAAAGGTCTACATGCATTTAATTCAAAACTATGTGATAACAACAATAATAAACCTTAATCTAAATCTTATGCTTCACACTGCGGGTAAAACTGAGTATCTACAAAGTTCTACTCCCCAGATATAATTTCTTTTTGAATAAATAACTTTCCTTATATTATACATCAACTCACAAAAACTGATTCTAACCCAAAATTTACATTAAAAAAATTGTCCCTTTAATATCCACAAACTGTGCCCTCACCTTTACTCCGTCCTGGTGGGTCCGTTCAGCTTCTTTTCCCCGACATCCATCTAGGCTTGCATGCCCCCCCCCCACGCCTCTTGTCTTTACCCCGAAGGCCCGTCTCCCAAGAACCTTTCCCAAAAGATCCCTCTTGTAATCTCTCTTTTTAAAAACTTTCTCCTACACTCAGTTTTCCCCGCCTAAGTGTTGGTCTACTTAAAAATGCAACTTTGCGATAATAATAATTGAACTGAACAAGCATTTAAAATAAATCTTGAATTTAGTAGTATTAACGATTTTTTGTTTTATTGACTTGGCTATTGTAGTAAGATATTTATATTGTTGACTATATAGTACAAACAGCAATAGTGGCAGTGATGAGTCCAAGGAAAAGAGGAAAGATTGGACGGAACATAAAGCTCCCGATGGCCGAACCTACTATTATAATGTAGTGACGAAGCAGAGTCTTTGGGAAAAACCTGATGAACTCAAATCACCATCTGAGGTAAAGATTTGTTACGATACACAAGACATTGTAATTTGCTTTTTAATATTTGTTTTTAATTACAAAGTTGAATTAGTATTAACATACAAAAAAAGTCCTAATTACTATGACGATAAATGAAAATAATTTTCAATATTTTCGAAGTTTACTATCACTGATTTTTTCTGTGCGTTTACCAGCATGAAATTGTACTGATTAAAAAAAAATTAAATAAACGGATATTAATACAATTTGATAAAGATAATAATTGGGTGATATGAGTTTCATGTAAGTACAGTAGAGTCGCGGTTATCCGAAGTAATGTGGACCAAGGGTACCTCGGATAAGCAAAAACTCGGTTAACATGGACTCTGTCAAAAATTGAGAGGAAACCTATGGTAAACTGGTGAAATCAATGAAAAAATGATAAAAAGACATACATAGGCTACAGTACATGTTCCAGATAAAAAAATTATTACTTAAAGAAGTCCATAAGTGTTTTCTGTTTAGCAGAACTCACTCGCTTGTGCGCTGTATCTATTTTTACACTATGTACTGGTTTTATACTGCACATTGCCATAACACAGCGAGTTTGAGTTTTATTGAACAATGTGACATTTAGTGAAAAAGCATTAACAAAATTGTATTGATGCAAAGAATTGAAATTACTGTATTGTACAATACAGGCAGTCCTCATTAAACGCAATCCCACTTTATGCGATTTCGCTTTTACACGTTCAAAAAGTCCTCGAAAGGTTTTGTATTTGAGCTGAGTTGTTTGGAGTGTTATTGAATTTTATAAGTTATTGGCGCGCTGTTTGTCATCTTACTCTCCTCTCGAGGTCAGTGCTCTAATAACGATACTCCTACCCACTATACGATACTCCTTGCTCTGCCATTGTCTGGGTTGTCTATTTTGACAACTTAGTCACTCAGTTAGTCACACCAAGCTATGGTTCGTTGTCAGTAGCAAAAATATTAGTCTCGAGTGATAATCTAAAATGTAGTAAAAAACTTAATTTCTTTTAAAATATTTTACTGTAATTTTAATTCGGTTAAAACTATTCCATTGTATTTATAATTTTTTAACTTAATTTACTCTATTTATTTATATGTGTAAAATGTAAAGCACCTGTACTATATGTACACATTTTTCATTTACTTTATTTTTTGTACAGAATTTAGTCAACAATTTAGTCATTTGATTTTGTTGAGAATTTAGTCACTAAAATTAATTTGAAAAACAAAACCGTTTGTTTTATTTACTAAAATCTATTTTAATGTAAGCCTACTTGATCAATATCAATATAAGCTGTATGACGTTCTCTTTTTTGCTATCACATCAGTCTATAAAATACGCGGTTTCGTTTTACGCGGCACTTTGCCGGAGCGCATCTGCTGTGTATAACAAGGACTACCGTATCTGTATTTAATAATGATTAAAAACAGTGCTTTTTATTTACCAGAACCCTTTTTGACAAAACCGTTTATGACTAATTAAGAACAGTACAGTAGATTTGCCGCTATATGCGGATTTCACTTTGCGTGGTTACTTTAACGCATGCGTCTACCGCAAACCGAACTTTTTTTGTTTTTTGACTGTCTCGGTTAACCCGGAACTCGATTAGTCGAGACTCAGATAACCCTGGCTCTACTGTACTTAATTATTTATATGTAGATAACTTATATTAATTTATGTATGAGTATGATTAATTATTGCAGTCTTAAATTCAAATATAAATTATATGTCATTTCAAAGTAGCAAAAGAAATAAGCTGATCTGCTCTATAATTATACATATTAACGCTAAACATTTTTGGATTTCAGATGTTGTTGTCACAGTGTCCATGGAAAGAATATAAATCAGAATCAGGAAAAACATATTACCATAATGTTAGCACAAAAGAATCTCGATGGACTATACCAAAGGAACTCGAGGAATTGAAATCAAAAATTGCTGCTGAAGATGCTGCACAGTATGTATACTTAGTAGACAGTAACAATTTCCTCGTGGATCTTATTTTGGTTTTGAATCTGTTAAAATTTACCAAAAGATCAGAAAGAGTATAGACAGTTTTTGCTGAGCAGCTGCAGTTATTAGTACAATAAATTAATTTGATTAGAAGAGCAGTATTACAATTTAAAAAGTTTTTTATGTTAGATTAAATTTTTCAACATCATGTATTAAAATTTTACCATTACATCTACTTTAAAACTAAAAAATTTGTGGTATAGCGTTGAATGGCATAAAATGGCTAAATGACATACAGTACTCCTGTTTCTTGATGTTTTACTATTTAAAAACTTTGACTGAAGTTCAGTCACATATATTGTGATGCTTATTTCTATTAATAAAACTAAATTTAACACATTAAAACAAATTTTCTCATCTCACAAAGTGTCTATTAAAAAGTATTAATAGGTTTCTAATGATATTTGCACACACAGTTTCTGTTAAGGTTGGAATTCGGGTGAATACCATAGATATTTATGTAGTTTGATTATTAAAAAGTTGATTTTCAGGCATGAGCCCATCAAAGCATTTCACCTTACAAACAGGGACGTTGTTACAACAGATTATTGGGAGGGGGGGGGGGATGCTGGCAAAATCTAAAATTTCCCTACAATTTTGACCATATTTCCCAACTTCTGTAGTGGGGGTTCTAACACGCAGAGGGGGCTCTGGGTTATGTTGTGGAATAAAGCCCAGTGGAGAAGGGGCCCTGGAGGTTAACCCTCGGAATTTAAAAAGAAAATGGACTTCTCTAATAGGGGTTTTTTAAACACTGCATGTGCCATATTGAGTACTTTAAGAGTTTTTAATTTTTTACAAGAATTTCACAAGTTTATCACAATATTAAAAAATGTCCCATACTTTTTCCCAGCATTTTCTTTTCACAAATATTACCCGCAAACTTCAAAATTTCCCCATTTTGGGGGAAAAAAACAATTTGGCAACATTGGTATGGCGGCCAGACGCAGTGCATGGTGAGTCAGTGTTGCCATAATAACAAAGGTTGAAACTAAATTTCCCAGAACATCATTTTAAAAGAAGACAGTGCATTTATTTGGTACAGAAATATTTTGATTTGCCCAAAATTTTTGGATTAGAAATTGTAACTTGCTTGTTATTTGTGAATGTTGGTAATTAACAACAAAAACTTTCAAAACTCAAACCCAAAGTTGGAGTGTTTGCATGCAATTTAATCCCAATATCAAAATCTCAAATTTTCCAACTTTTAGGGTTTTAAAATGATTGGGGGGAAGGCAACGCTCCCTTGCCCCCCCCCCCCCCCCCTATAGCGAAAACCCTCCAAACATATAAGATTTTTAAGAACTTATTACCAGTTTTTTAAGATCAATACTTTCTATTATGTGTTTGTGTGTACCTTTTTCAATGACTGTTGTACATTTTTATTTATTAATACAGTAAATAATAACGTTATTCTAAATATCACCTCATAGTGACTACACTAATTTTTTTTAAGTAGAAATTTTTTTTTACCTTTACCAAAATTTGGTTGACCCTACAACTGTCCATGTTAATGTTTTGCAACGCCAAATCATTTCAGTGCGTGTGCAAGCATATTTTCAAAAATTCGCCATATATAGTAATTGTATACCAATCCAAAAGTGTTCTGTACCTTTTTTCTAGAGAAAGGTTCAAAAAATCCATATATGTAATTAAAAAATTTATTGATGTAAAATTGTAAAAGTTATTAGCTCAAGAAGCAAAAAATTTTCAGTAACGAAAGGAAAAAGTTCAACTTTAGGCCTACATAACAAGTCGTAAACATTTTTTGTAGTTTTTTCGTAAATGTAAAAAAGTTTTGTAATTTAGTTTTAAATAGAACTGTATAAAAACATTTATCGATTTCAAATTTCTTATTTTTAAAACACCAGTTTTTGTGTTCCAAATACACGATTGCTAACAAAACCGCCTAATTTGAAACGTAATTTACTAATATATGCTTTGCCCAAAAATGAAATATTATTAAAACAAAGTGTAGAGAATAAATCAAAGAATTGAACTGTATACTTGTATATTACCTCATCATAAAAGTGTTTTACTTAGAATCAATTGAATTACAAAAGTAAGATGAAACAAATGAAACCTCGTGCGGACAAAGGAAATTCAAAATATGACTGTTGAAGACAATGGAAACAGCCTTGTTTTGCAAACTCAAGCGGTAGTATGAATTCTGTGCAAATATGAACTTTCAACTGCTGTTTGAATAACATCTAAAAAGTCAAATATAGTTTGCTTTACACCAAATGAAAGATTGAACTTTGGTCTATAAATAGATATCAAAAAGTCTGTTGAAATAATTTGAATTATAAAAGGTATCTCGAACGCAAAATGTGTTGTTTTATTGGTTGAAATCAGCTCAATTGCAAAGGTTTACAGACAATTCCATATCTTTGGAACTATTTGTCCGATTTTGGATTGGATGGCAGTTTCAGATAGGTAAAAGTGTGATGAATCCTTCAGTATATAGATATAACTCAGAAAAATACCAGGCGGGCTGTATTGAAAGACATAGAAACTGGAATTAAAGGTAGTTTTGGTGCATTAAAATTCGTGCGACATTGGCTTTTAGAAAACTAAAAAACTGCAACGATAATTACGTATGTAAATATACGGTTTAGAAAAAACTTGTAAATGCAAAAGTTAAAGTTTAGAAAATTTCCTTTCCAACGGTTTATGATTTATTGCTATTGGATAGTTTTTAGTGGGTGAAATATTCATTACAAGTAGAGTTGTCAAAATTGATTGTTTTCACGTGCCAAGCCCCCACGACCACTCAAATTGAGTAGTCTGGCAGTTGCAGGGTTAAGCAGAATGGATTACATTCAACCGTAGCTTCTAATTTACCCAACAGATTTTTACAAACGGAATAAATCGATTCGGCTTACTAAAATTATTATCATTTAAGGCTACAATCTTTTTTGGAAAATTCATGATGTCAAAGTTTATTAAATTTTCGGACTAACCGAAATCATCAAAATAATATATAAAAGAATGATAACTCAATAAAAAAACAGTCTATTGTAATGCGAGCAGATTGTACTCGAGCGAGGATGTTGCTCCGTCCTTGCAAGAAATCACTTTGTATGACGCAATATTAAAATTAAAGGTCTTTTTTGGCTACATTAGAAGCTTGAATTTAGGGTCTAGCAACCTACAAAAGAAATACATTAAGTGTAGAAAGACCAAGTGAGGGAGGATTCGATAATACTAACAAAACAAAAAATTAACAGAGTTTGTTTATTTTCCATTATCTGTGACACACTTTTTTCTAACAAAAGGCAGAAACCTTTGAAGATATAAGGCCTAAATAGACCCTCCTAAATTCAACAAAAAATGGACAGTGTTTGTTTAGTTTCCTTTATCTATGACACACATTTTGCCCCTTATGCCCTTGAGAAAAGTGCATTGGGTCTTATCATCATCCTTGTCATTTGTTGTCATTTTATATTTCACATGTACGTAACCAGTTGACTGTGCTAACTTTTTATAATTTTTAGTTACGGTTCTTTGTATTTTATAGCTGTATTGTATAATATTTTACAACAATAACTTTGAATCAACTGTAAAACATCGTTTATTTTATTCCTTTTGTCATTTAAGATCACATTTCTGAACTTACAAACCAAATTTTTAATGATTTTTTTCTGTAATTAGTGTTTGTATTAACCAAATTTTCGGAATAGCGGAGTTAGGATTAGCAGGACTCTATTGTGCATTATTTACACTGAAAACATACTAACAGATTTTGACAAGGGGATTCGTCTTAATAAGTCAGGTTACATACATTTTGTTAGTAATTTAAAATTTCGGAGTAGCTGCCATCTTTGCTTTGCTTAAAACTTAGTACCAAACAGTTTTTAAGATTTGTTTTTTCACTCAATTCAGCTTAATAAGTCTGTATCATAAAAATATTTAAAATATTCCAAATGATGGGGTTGTCATTAAATAAGCTGTTGATAATGGATTGAATAAGCTTAAATACAATATTGCTAAAGTTATTGTATCAAACTAAAGCCATTTAATATTTTGGAACCATGGTCGTACCTATTCAATATCTTCTAAGCCCTTTACAGTTACAGAATTCTGTAAATGGCCTGCCGATATCTGTTATCTCAGATATTCAACCCTATAAAGAATCTAGGCCTATACTTTTATTCAACGAAACAATGCTATTATATTGTTAATTACAGGGTGAAGGAATGCCATGAGCCACGCTTGTTTAATTTCTCCCTTGCATGCACAAACTTTGATTTCTCTAGTATTTTGTTTATAAGAGTCGCTGATCTCCCTAAACTTTAGTACTGTGGTGTTAGTTGTTGAGAGTGTATCAGGATATATTTTGGCTGTAGTTATGGCATTTTGGTTTGCATTGAAGAAGGCTTAAAATGACTGTAAAAAAGAACGTAAACAGTAGTGACGATTCAACAGAAACTTGTTGCAATTAGAAGAATGGATGCAGAGCATTTTTTTTAATCAACAGGACTGTAATGTAAATATCTGACTAATTAGTTTAATTTTAAAAGTCAAAAGTTAAAATGGGATAGTAATTTACAGTAATGTCTTCAAATTTTTCAAACAATCACAAAATTGTGTACTGCCTTACACATTAATTATTGTTATTAAAAATTACTTGTTTGATATTACTCTTTCATATTTGAATTGTACATTTTCCGGCTTATTTCAATGCTACATTTGGTTGAATATGATAGGTTTTACGTAGTTAATATCAAAATATGATGTTTTGAAGTAGATTGTATCATTTGTGATCAGTAAAATAATTATTGTAATGTTTTATCTTTTGTTAACATAAGTTTACTATACAGTGTACAAAGTGAATATGCAGATTACGTCTTCAGACCCGTGGTGGGTTTTATATAAATAAATAAATATTAAAAATAAGAAATTATAATAATTTCATGAATACAGTAGTTCATTTGTACCTAACAAATTATCTGTTAAAATAAAATTTGTTCACCTAAAAGGGGCAATTAATGAGAAAAACTGAAATTTTCCAAACAATGTAACCTGTGTGTGTTAAGTGTTAGCATTTTTTTTATTTATTTGAAATTGATTGTATGTTTTTGATTGATATGCTTTCTCTTACCAGGAACACAAATCGAGGATCCACTACTTCAAACATCCCAGTACCTTCTGGTAAGTTGTTTTACACTGTTATTCCACCAATAAAACTACTTCTATTGAATTTTGTAATGCGCCAAAGATTATAATCTTGAATCGGATCGTCACTATTCAATTGCCAATCGATGTGCGCTCGTAAGAGAACAGCACAGTGCAGTCCAGACCACAATGGAGACAGGTTGTATTATCATGGGTTGGTTATTATTCCAATGAGTAATTAGTTATTATAATGTTCGGCTAATTATATCCATGAAATGTCGGCCTTCTGGTGAGCTGCTTACAGCCCATAAATTAATAATAATGGCAACATTAGGTCTGAAGAGTTTATACAACTCTTCAGACCTAACTATAATAATAACTATAATTCATAACTATAATAATAGTAATAACTTTATTCATATAATTATAACATTACAACTTAAATTGTCAACAATACAAAATCAATTTACTCTATGAACTAACACAGCGCGTATTATTAGTTACCCAACTACACCAATATATTATCATAATTAGGCCTGTGCGAGTATTCGAAGATCGAGTATTCGAACGCCGAGCTTTTTAGTATTCGGCTCGGCTCGAAAATAAAAAAAGTTCAAAAAAATTCGAGCCGAGATTTTTACTTCCGACAGTAATAAAACTAGGGATGGGTCGGTTCCCGATACCGGTTCTCGGTTCCGCCGGTTCTTCGTGGAATCGGAACCGAGAACCGATGAGCTAAAAAGTCGGTTCAAGAACCGGGCCCGATTGATGTCGAATATTGACGTGAATTCGGCAATTGAAACAACCCCTTTATAGTGGTACAAAACAAAAGAGAAAAAAAGAATATTCACACATTTTCTGTTATTATAAAACTAAACTCTTCGCGTTAGTTTATCTGAATGCGACATACGTTGCAATTTAGCTCGATCGTGTGGCGATGGTGGACGTGGATGCCGGTTTGATGCATGTATTTCATCAGATAATGTAGCCTTTGTCAATTAATATTTATGCCTAAATTATTATTTTTTTACTATCAGTGATTATAACAATCAATAATCCCTTTATTATTCATAAAAGTTAAAAAAAATAATAAATGATTAAAATAATTGCGCAAGAAAAAGTGTCAAATAAAATTATTCGGAATCCGATTAGGCATAATATTTTTTTACGATTGACTAGGATTGCGTTAACGCTCGGAATATTATATGTTTTGTTTCTAAACGTTCAATTCGGATGAGTTCAGAAATAATCGGAACTTCAATCATCGAAAATTTCATTCTACGGCGTCAGTTTAGTCCCGCCGAAGTTTGAACAACTTGTTAGAACAAAGTAATATCAAGTTAATAACGCTGTGTGTAAATACGTACGGTATTCAGTTTTAGTGCAGAGTTTTATTCATTTTACTTTCTCACTATACTATAGTATAGAGAAAGTATAGTGATCGCAAAAAAAATCGATGTTGAGATTTTTGTGGAAATATCCGTTTTGGGACCCCCTGAGTCCAAAAAAGTGGTTTTTACAAAATGTCTGTCTGTATGTATGTCTGTATGTATACAAAGCTAGAGAGAAAACTATTCAATCGATTTCAACCAAATTTGCACCAGACTTGTCCAGTACGCCTGTATAGATGCACGAAAAAGAGTTTTGAACAATTTTGAAAAACAACCCCCTTTTTGGCCAAAAAACCCCCAAAAAATCAGTTATTATTTTTTTATAAAAAAACGGCTATAACGATTTTGATAAAATTTGGCTTATTTGTAGCCTTTAATGTGCCCTATCATATACAAAAACCCGCATCTTTCTAAAAATTCTCGTTTAGCTAATAATAATAATAATAACTAATTTTTGGGGGGTTTTTGGCCATAAAGCGGGTTGTTTTAAAAAAAATTTCAAAACCTTTTTACGTACATCTATAAAGACCTAACTGACGTGTTTAGTACAAATTTTTTCGAAATCGATCGAATAGTTTTCTCTCTAGATAATAATAATAATATTTATTAGTTAATCTCCAACTTTAATAAAAAAACTCTCCTACCCCACCCTACAAGTCACAGTGAATCTGTTTAGTAATTTAAATGTGTTTGTGAGAAATTATGTGCCAGTTCCTGGTACCGTTTATTGTTTTAGTTACCGCAATTAGTTAATACAGAAGAGATTTTTAGAAACAAATTTTAACCGAGGGACTTCTGATAACCAATTTGTTCGGGTAATTAAATTCACTGTGAACTCACTAACGACTGACAGCAGCGGTCGGCCATGCGCTCGGCTGACTCAACAGCGACCGCTGTTCCGTTGAGCGCACAAACTCCCTGAAGTTTACAACTCGGCTGATTATGCGAGTAAAAAACTTTAAATTCGGAATTATTACTTGTAGTTACTGTAATGTACGTATTTATTTACAGTACATTTCTGCTTTCAGAAAATCGACGCTCTACTGAATTAACATATTAATTTGATTAAGTTTAGTTAGTTGAGGATATGTGGAAACTTAACCGGAGTAGGCTAGTCTTTTCATCAATGGGATTCGAAAGTGTATATATTAATAGGCAAGCACAAAACTTGTCGTCCTTTTTTCTCAGCTTGTGTGCATCGTAGGAGAAATTCGCGCATACCGTTAGAAAGGTAGTGTCCTGTAGATGAGCAGAATCCCATTATAATATACATCGGTCCTCAGGGATACGCCCCAGTAGCCCTCAAAGTTTCAATGTTAATCTTATGGAAGGTCAATCTTAAGGAAGAAGAAGAAAGATTTCTTTTGATTTTATCAGGGGCACAAAAAACAGCTGTTCGTATGAAAAACTTAAAACAGCTGATTTTGATCAACAGCTGATTTTGATCAACAACTGATTTGGATCAAAAACTGAATATAATTTTAGGTTAGGTAAATCAAGCAATAGCAATAGCGAAGCATTGCCGGGTCCACTAGTATTTTATAATAGACGTTGAGAGTGACTTTTTGTCCGTAATTTAACTTAGCTGAATACTTTTATTGAAGTGAAAACTTCTATATATATATCCTTGTGTATAGTATATATGAAGAACAAGGACCGATGACAATGCAATATTAATTTTTTGGGTGTAGTAAGTGAGCACTGATCATGGTCCCCAGAACACGATGTGATTTTCACCCCCTTCAAAACGTCAGATTGATTTGAAACTTTGCACACTTATCAAGGACCGATGACAATGCAATATTAATTTTGTTGGGTGTAGTAAGTGAGCACTGATCATGGTCCCCAAAACACGTTTTCAGGTGTCATTAAAAACTTTATATACAGGGTGATTCACGACGATATACAAAAACTTTGGGAGCTCATTAATTTTGTTGGATGTAATAAGTGAGCACTGATCATGGTCCCCAGACTAAAAAATAAGAATGTAAATAATACGTTTTAAAAGCACACCGAACTAAAAATTTGAAAATAATTGTAATTATTTTATTTATTTATTAACCAAGAAATAAAATGTTAATAAAATCCAGTAGTTAATCAATATTCATTTTACACGCTGTAAAATTTGCATAGAAGTTTTCACTTCTATTGTGTGGTCATATGCACACCCAATTTTTTTCATTATCTGTAAATAACATACTTAGGGCACCGTAATCATTTCAGTGTTCAAATTAAATCTTATATTTTACACTTAAATTCTTGTTAAATTCCTTGAATAATAAATAGAACCAAGAACCGATTTGACTCTAGAACCGAGAACCGATTTGACTGTAGAACCGGGAACCGAGAACCGAAAAAAAATGGAACATTATATAATATGTTTGTTGTAATGTTATCTTGCCTATATATTAGGCCTACTTTTTTTACTCTAGTGCTGTTAAAATTAAGTATTTATCGTTTTAATCCCCGATTGTTACCTAGTACTACATTGAAGTAAGTAATAAGAAAGCTCGGCTCGTCAAAAGCTCGAGTTC
Organism: Philaenus spumarius; assembly: GCA_018207615.1. Classification (NCBI taxonomy): domain Eukaryota; kingdom Metazoa; phylum Arthropoda; class Insecta; order Hemiptera; family Aphrophoridae; genus Philaenus; species Philaenus spumarius. The sequence continues at coordinate 182,054 of JAGFPH010000367.1, forward strand.
ATGAGCTATATAAAAAGCTCGGCTCGGCTCGGCTCGAACTCAAAAATCTAGGCTCGCACAGGCCTAATCATAATGTATGCTATTACATTAAGGCAACTACTCTACTGTGCGTCCGGACTTTAGTTGGCATTACGGGAAAGGCTATTTAATGCATTTCATATGAAGTTCCGTACTGCTGACATCGGGCGCTCTATGAATTCACTGAATGTGTAGATGATGACATAATTTTGTAAATGGTATCAAATTAAAACTAATAAAACTGTCTTTCCTCATGTGACACCAAGAAATGTATATACATGTGTTATATAGGATTTTGTAACTGAAACGCAACTGAAAAGGACATAATAAATGTAGTAAGCGTGGATTTTTTAAATTTTCGGTCAGGCATTTTTTTTAAGCGGGAAAGTTGTACAAAAATAGATAAATTTAATTTTGGTAATTTGACTTTTTTACTTGGGCTGCTTAGTTATCATTGTGTATTTGTAAGTGGCGCGGTGCCATCGCAGTGTTTCTGTTTACCTCTATATAAATTTAAACGCAATGTTTAACAGTTTTATCTTTTTTCATACTAATGTACCAATACCTATTATGTAATGTGGCTTCACAAACACACCCTGAACCAGCCGAGAACAAACTAACACCGAACAATGAAATGGGACAGAAGAGGAATCTATTCCTTATCTGTTTACAGGAAATGCCACAACATTGGGTTATTTCTGTTGTCACAACACTTAACTGCGCCAAAACTGTTCCTTCGTAACAAAAATAATATTATTTGTAGTCTTGGGTTTCTTTGTTTGTTTATGGTTACTGCAAAACAACATTATTCATACTGTAGACTACATTCTTTTTTTTATTTATTACACAGCCATAATTGTATTTTATTGACATTTATTACTTCTTAAATCATTTTTATATTACTGTTTACAATACTGAATATAAGTTGAAGACTAGGTGGTACCTATAACTTGTGAGCATCCTTTTTAACGAATCTGTGAGTAACGATAACGCCTTTGTCGACATGCAGTCCGCATGTTGTCAGGACGAGCAGTCCATATTGCCTGTACTGCCAACTAAAGTCTGGACACACAGTAGTGGTCCACTTCGTAGTTTGTTGTACGATTCTAGTAAATCGGGTAAGTTAGTAATTAATTAGTTTATTAAATAATAGTTGTCACAGCTTTATCTCTGAGTGTAGTCAGATGCGGTAAATTAAAAAGGGTAGGTACAAGGTCCGCGGCCCAATATGTTAGGTATACATGTAATCAATACCCAATGTAATCAAATACATGTCCTCCACGACCGTACAATTACATTCAGATATTTTTAATTTGATATAAGTTTAATTAAGTAACGCGCAGGTAATTTAATAGCCTACTGTTGAGCTACCATAGGACCGAACAAAAGTGATTGGCTGCGCCACCGGTTTTCCTGCCATGTGTCGCCAACAGAGTCACCAATGGCGCAGCTAATAGGCTAATAAGGGGCTGACCGACAATAAATAAATATAGGCAATTGTATTCTGTTCCCTCAGTCTTTGTGAGGTTAAATGTCTCAATTTCAGGCCAATTTCAATTTGTTTAAAATTTGTATTGCATGTTATGTTAAAGTAAATAAGTAAATTCTGAATAACAAAATTAATCCTACAGTTGGTTGTATTTAATTAAAAATATCTCTGAGAACTGTATATTTCTCACGGGTTTGGGTCTGATAACTTAGGAGTTATAGTCGCATTGGACGACATAGAATATCAATACCTGAGAGGGGAGGGGTCTCTGTTCGTAGAGTGGTACTACACTTGTATTAAAAATAATACATGCATGGTTTCCTGTAGTTAAGATGACCAAGAAAACAGGTTTTATCTTCAAAATAAATTCAAAAATTTTGTTAAGGTTATGGCTTTGTGTTTAAATTTAAAGCAATTTTTTCACTTTTTGTTGTAATGAAATTAAACTTTGAAAATTGTTTTAGCAGGAAGTCAGCGGAGTAATTCACCTACTGTAACAAATTCTTCCTCTGCCATGGATCAAGCAATGGCAGCTACACTTGCAGCAATCAGTATTCCAACACCTCCATCTAAAAATGGTAATGCATCTTGTTAAATATTTTGTGGAATATAAAGTGACTTTAATAAGCCACTGCACTAGATTATACCTTTTAAAAATTGTTAGTAGAATGTTACATTTTGTTTATGTGATTATTGAATCTTTTGATTTATCTTCCAAGCAATAAAATCTTCTATTCTTGCCTTGAGAATAAAATGAGCTGTATCATTAGGAAGAATATACAAATAAATACCAGCAACATAATGTATTTGCTATCCCTTTTATTTGCTAAGAATTGCATAGTATTAACAGATTAACCAAATCTTTATACTTTTTATTAATAATCTTTTTAAAGGTAAAGCTTATACAAATACTTAACTGTGTAAGGTAACGCTAATGACACTTTAGAAATTACTTTAAAATTGTTCATAAAAACTTACATTTAAAAAATAGTAATCAACTAAACCATAAACAAATTGTATTCTTTTAGCTCAATGTTAAAATGTTTCATTTCTTTTATCTTGCAATTTATTGATTTCCTAATGAATAAAATAAATTTTATTTAAAATCAAGGGAGTTCTAATTATTGAAAAATAATATTATTGAAAGTTATAGGTGGTGTATAGACTGCTTGAAAACTTACTAAGAATAGAAACCTCTATTAATTCCTAAATTTATTTTTTTTAGAATCAAACATTATGTTTTTATATTTTCTTTTGATTCATATAAGATTTTGTAAACTCCTAATCTTAAATGGCCTGATTTGTCTATAAGGTGTATTACGCATTATAGATGAAGACAGCAACTCAAACAAAGGTTCTGCTCCTGGAAGTCGTACTGGGACTCCCGAACCTAAACTTCTGTTCAAAGATAAAAAAGAAGCTATAGAAGCTTTTAAAGAACTGCTCAAGGAAAAGGTATGTGTAACAAATATACAAGCATGTGTAGAATTAAGTATCAATTAAAGTGTAATTATGAATTATCTTAATTTGCTCCGTCTTGTGACTTCTGTTGTATTGTAATCAATTCGCGTAGAATTAAGGTATTAGATTAGCATTTAGTTTAGATTTAATAAAAAAAATTTTGAAAAAAAAATCATTATGTTTGCTACAATAACTTATCTCTCTTTAACAATATCTCTTTTATTTCAGTTCCTAAATTTATCCAAACGATTACAAATACAATCAATCTTCATATAACAATTTATGCTACTGGCAAACATAACTCATTTCATTTTATTTGATTCACTTGATTGTAATTACTAAAATATGAGGTACCACATTATTAAAATAAACCCAAACTGATTCAAATGAAATACGAATTTAGTATAAAATATTTATTCTCCAATATTCCCTTATTTTCTCTTTTTTTTGGCTCTAATAAGCATGGGTGGCGGCTGGAGCCAGCACACCTAAAACCCCCTATTTCAAGCCTATCCCTGATATTTAAAATCTCTATTTCCCCACCCAGTTTTACCACATATCACCCTAGGTCATCTGCCTATAAATCTAAAGGCAACATAGGGGATTCATGCAACCTGTACTAAATGCTTAATCTGTTATCATGTTAAATTGCTATTTGAATTTTGAGTGAAGGACCCCTTGTGCCAATATGCTAAAGTGTTATTTGCTAAGGTAAGGTTATATTTAACTTTAGGCTATTTTTTATATTATTCTTGCATTTCTGTTGCCGTAGGCGAGCTGAGGGTCGAATAGTAAATTTGCGCCGAAACTGTAATACCCTATGCACTTTGTAATTTGTAAATTATATTTTAGATAAAATTAGGCCTCATTTTCTGCATGATTTGGAAACATATTTTGTGTTTTTAAAAGAGATTTTTTCCCTACTTAATAAATAATGTATATATTACATTTTTGCATATTTATAACAAGATTAAGGCCTCTTTTTGGTTCCTTTTTGCAAACATATTTGTGCAAACAAAATCAAATACACAGAAATGTTCTCTGTACTTTTCTGAACACAAAAATGTATGTCAAACTTCGTTGGATTCTCGGAAATTAAACATAGGAGAAGATGTTTATTTTCCTTGCTCCATCGTTTCTCCAATTTCTTCCGAATTCTTTTCATGGATTCGAAATTATTATTATTTTCCATAGCAAAGAATCAGGTAAAACACAATTATGACAAACAACCTGTTGTTGATTCAAGCTGAAAACCTCAAATTACCTTCCTCAAGAGTTTTACGACGTTAACACCGGTTTAGCAGACCCCAGACCAAGCTAAAGTCGAGTGTGCTATCGACTCTAAATAGCACACTTCTGTCAAATGAGTTTCTTAATTTTAACACACTTAACACGTTTAACATACTTAGCACAGGTTGCATGAATCCGCCTATTGTGTCTACAATATGACATAGCATTTAAGTTATCTTACGTTGTGCCATACAATACTATTGCTATTTTCATTTAATTATATATATATTACTACTTCATATCACCTTATTACAATTTCTGTTCATCTTTAATAATTTGTATATTAGTTTAAACATTCTGGTGAAGAGAATATATACTTTAATTTAAGTAACTATTCACTAAAACCTCGTTTATCCAAAAATTTGGTTTAGTCGACAAAATTTTGAAAAACTTTTTTTAATACTGTAAATATTTTGTTATACAGTAATTGAGCTCGTCACCAAACTCCCCTTGATTTACCGTCATAATTATAAAATCTGGTTTTGTAAGAAATACAACACAATGCAATAAGTGTACAGTAATTAAAACAGCTAACATTGTAATTTAGGCTTAATAATGGTAAAAAATGCCAAAATTGGTTTATCCGGAAAGGGTTTAGTTTCATCAACTTTGGATAAACGAGGTTTCAGTATATTTTGTTTATAGTGTCCCAATAAGTGTAATTAAACATGGGTAAAGAATATAATTTTCAATAGGTTATTATATGCAAACCTAAATTTTTAGGTTATTAGTTATTTCTTCTTGTATCCAAGATAACCAAGTTTGATTCTTTGAGTGGTCATCAGTGTCATGATGTTTTGCTGTAACAAAATTAAAATATTACTTTCATTGATAACTTTAATTCACATTTACAGTCAATTTTGTTGTACAGGAGTTTAACATTTTGAAAAGCAATAATGCTGTTGTTTGTATAAAAGTAATTAGTATTTTTGTTTTATATTAATAAATTCCAATTTTTCAGGAGGTACCGAGTAATGCGTCGTGGGAGCAAGCAGTCAAAATGATTGCTTCTGATCCCCGTTACCCCCAGCTTAAACAACTTAATGAAAAGAAGCAAGCTTTTAATGCTTACAAGACTCAAAAATTGAAAGAAGAAAAAGAGGAGCAACGAATGAGAGCAAAGAAAGCTAAAGAAGATTTGGAAGATTTCTTGATGAATAATGAAAGGATGACATCTACCACAAGATATTACCGTTGTTGGGAAATGTTTGGTGACCTTGATGTAAGTTCTATAACATATTATTTTAGTAGTCAACATTAATAGACTCTTTAATGACTTATCATACATTCAATATTTAGTAGAGTCTCAATACTATTCAATATATTTACAGTGTATATTTTATTTAATGTCATTTTGAATTCTGTAATAACAGCTAGATCTTCATACAAGTAGATGCTTAATCCATCATTTTTGAAGGGACTTGTGGAAAATCAATTGATTTGATAAATTTGAGCAATCAGTGTGCCGTAAATGGGGAATTGATATGATAGCAAGGTGTCTTAAACAAGTTTAAAACTCAAACATATGTAGATGTTATGCAGGTTGTGGCTCGACCCTAATATTTCACAAATAAAAACTCTAACATCAGACCTGAGGAATATAGAATGAAGAAATCGAATATTCCTTAGTGTGGTCTCAAATCTTTCTAAGGTCTGGAGTAAGATAATATATCATAACAAACAATTTACCTTTACTTTGACTTAATACGTCATTTTTTTAAATTTATTATTACACTTGTAAATTATTATTAACCCTACAAGTGTTTGACTGCTCAAAAGTGCACGTGGTGAAGGTCTCACACTACTCAATTGACAACTCTACTTTTATTGAATATTTCACCCGCTAAAAATCATCTAATCACAATAAAACAAAATCCTCTGGAAAGGAAATGATTTAAACTTTAATTTTTGTATTTACAAATTTGGTCTAAAACATATATTTACATATGTAATCATTATTGTTTCAGGGGTTGTTTCAACCCTTAAATCTAAATGAATTCTAGCCTATGTCTCATTCCAGGTCATGATCTATATGTGTGCCAAATTTCCTTTAAATCCATCCAGTACTTTTTGCGTGATTGTCAAACATCCAAACAGACAAACTTTCACATTTATAATATTAGTAGGATTACTGTTCAAACTTGGCCTAGTTTTGTTAACAGTCTTTTAGTAGGAACTTTTCTCTCAAAAAAAGATATTTGAAATTGATATATATTTTTATACAGTTCTATTTAGAACTAAATTACATAACTTTTGTGCATTTTGAAAAATTAAAAATAATGTTTACTTTTTTTTGTGAAGGCCTAAAGTTGAACGTTTTCCTTTTTGTCACTGAACATTTTTTTTCTTTCTTGAGCTAATAACTTTGTAAATTTTACATCAATAAATTTTTTACTGGCATATATGAATTCTTTGAACCTTTCTCTACAAAA
>JAGFPH010000367.1:188843-203406 GCA_018207615.1 Philaenus spumarius
TTTTGTAGAGAAAGGTTCAAAGAATTCATATATGCCAGTAAAAAATTGATTGATGTAAAATTTACAAAGTTATTAGTTCAAGAAACAATAAATGTTCAGTAACGAAAGGAAAAAGTTCAACTTTAGACCTACATAAAAAGTAGTAAAAAACATTTTTTATATTTTTTTTCAAAAGTTGTACAATAGTTGTAGGATTAAATGCAATTGAAATTTGTAATGAAATGCTGCATAAAGCCTTTTATGTAATTTACCATATTGTTACGCTTGAGTCGTACTAAGTGTTAAAAGTGCTTATTCAGGTTGGCTAAAAATATTTACACATCTATAATTTTAGGTTTATTTAGGTTATTGGATGAATAAAAGCAGTTGGTGTAATGTATAGCAGTAGTTATTTTGATTGTACTAAGCTGAGAAATTATTCAAAATAAACATGGGATGAAAAATGCGTACTTGGTTGTGTCATTGAATATAATTAAGCCTAACTACTTACTTTATGTCCGTCACATGACTTTCTTCTCTTTTTATATGATGGGTTTTGGAGATTTATTCCATCATCAGACGCATATCACTCTTGCGAGTGTAATATCTCAAACATTACATAAAAGAGATACATAAACACTGAGAACATATTAAAACACTTTTTACATGTGGGATGCATTCCGTATGGTGGTTCAAGGACAACTGTCGTTACAGGATTAAGTAAGCCCGTTATCTTGAACGACCATCTGCATTTCTCCTCGAACACGCTGTAAGACACAGCTATAAGTACACAACATTATTATTAAGTTAATATAATTATTATTAATAAACGCGGGTTGAAATCCAGGGTTACTTAGTCTTTTGCTCAGAACTGAAGAGTCAAGACAATCAATGAGAAAGCAATAAATCTGGTAACATTGATCAAGAATCTACTGTCTATACAGAAATTACCATGTTCATAGTGACTAAGAATATCAATAAAACGAGTTCTTATGTAGCTACTATGTGGTTTTTCCAAATAAGCTAATAATATTAAATCTGGCATGTGTCAAAACATACCTATAAATAATTGTAACACATTGGGCTTTGGGATTAGAGAAGATCATTGAATATTGTGTGGCCTCCTTATATATGGCCAACCCTCAAACTAATGTAAGAAATTCCTCAATGTATATGTACTTACGTTATGCCCAAGGGCTAGTGAGTGGGAATGGGGAACGTGTGTCTAGCTGGAAGTTTTATATTTGGTAAGAATATATTTTGTCCAACATGTTAACATTTTGTGTTTTATGTATTGTATTTGTGAATTGCTCATTGGTTTTGTGGTGAACAAAGTGAGTGATCAGCTGATGAGATTTCATCCTACGTAGATAGGCCAATGCCCATTTTGTAAAGTATTTTATATTCATGTAAAAGTATTCTTTCAATTTTGTATAGATAAAAGTCAAAGTGTAATAATTTTTTCACAGGTTTGGAAAAATGTACCTGACAATGAAAGGCGAGATATTCATGATGATGCTGTTTTTAACCTTGCTAAGCGAGAAAAGGAAGAAGCAAAAACAAGAAAAAAACGTAACATGCGGCAATTGGCGGCGATATTAGATTCAATGGTAATAATTGAACATCGTACAACGTGGCAAGAAGCTCAGCAGAGGTTGTTGGACAACAAAAATTTTGTTGATGATGCTAGTTTACTAGGTAACTTCGACTTAAATATTTTAGTTTTTAGCAAATAAATAATTTGGTTGATGAATTCTTTAGTGTTTGTTTTCATATCACAGTACAATTTCCTAAAAATCTGTAAACAATGATTTTGGTTTTGTTTGAACTAACAATTTGTTAACTAAGAACTGGAACTTACAACTTAACTGCAAAAAGTTTTGCTAAGGTCTAAAATTTATTTAAGTATAAATACATAATCATTAAGTGTTACAACCTGTTATTAAACTGATAATGTGTCTAAATAAAACATGTGTAATTATCTTAATATTGATTAGGAATGGACAAAGAGGATGCCTTGGTAGTTTTTGAAGATCATATTAGGGAATTAGAAAAGGAGGAAGAAGAAGAAAAAGAGAGAACTAAGAAAAGAACGAAAAGACAACAAAGGAAAAATAGAGAAGGTTTTGGGGTAAGTGTTTAATTAATAAATACAATACACTTACAAAAAATACAAGTTTTATTTTTAGGTTGACCTATATATTACTTCCTTGTCGTAAAATTTATTTATGAGTTCATGTCAAATGATGTTTTTAATTTGTTTAAAGAAGTATTAATCTACCACACCTTTACAATACTGAGGATAGCTGTCCAATTCATGTATGTTGTTTAAATATATAGTTAAATAAAAAAGTTGTGTAATGAATTTGAAAGCAATTTTCAAACTTTTTTAAAGGGGTGTAAATTGAGGCATAAATAATAATTTTCTTTTAATGGTAATTTTTGTTCTTTAATGTTTCGTACACTGTTTTTTATACATCAAAACAGTTTGGTTTAAAAATGTGTACAGAAGGCCAGCAGACATATTAGCAATACATTTAATTTGATAATGTTCCACCCTACACCAGAGAATTGGTATTATACATTTACATTTTGAAGTTATATTACCTACATTTTTTTATCTTATAGTTGTAAACTATTTTTGAACATAGTCATCATTTAAATGTAAGCATTTGTCATAGCGCTTCACTAACGACACAAACTACTTCTTCGTACGAGTGAAGAGATGAAAATGACGTGGTGCCAAGCCGGGGCTGTAAGAGGGTTGATCAAAAACGTCCGATTTGAATTGCTTTTATCAAGCAATTTATCAAGCACTCTGTGGACGAGCGTTGTCTTGCAAAAACACAACACCGAATGTCAGCATACCACAACGTTTGTTTTGAATACATCTGAAGTGATTGTCGAACCACATTCCATAAATTCAACAAGCAAAAATACCTCAGCATACTAAAGAACCGTAGCCATAACCTTTTCCTCGATGACAAAGTATTGCGGGTTTCTTCGGCTTGCATGGAGAGTTGGTGTGGCCCCAAGCCATCAACTGTTATTTCGTTTTAGTCTTTTCAAGTTTCATTACAAATCTCTTCAAAAAAACCTTGTCCTTCCGCATCATATCTCTGAGGTAGAGCTCATTCGTTTAGTTTTGTGGACTCCTGTAAACAATTTCGGTGCCTGTCGAGCACATAACTTTTGGTAGCCTAATATATCGGTGATAACCTCTTACAAAACCTTAAGAGAAATTTGCAGGAGTTGTCGAGAAAGTTCAGAGATGGTGAATCTTCGATTTTCAAAAACTTTTTTGTCAATTTTCTTGATTAGATCATTATTAAGACCAGAATGCCTACCACTTCTTGGATCTATTGGCGCACAATACCTTTACTCATAACGTTGGACCATATACAGTACACAATTGACGATAAATATCTGGTGCTGAATCGTTGAACGCCGAAAGAAATCTTATTACAGCATGCACTTCGTATTTCGCGGTGTTTGTTATTGCAGTGCTCATGTTGGGTATGACATGCACAAAAGAACGAAGTTCACACTGACACACCTGGACACTTACTGAATCAGAGAACAGAGAGATGTGACAATGACAGCGCTTTGCGCACAACTACTAACGCCAAGCTAAAATGGCAGTTAGATTACGAACCACCCTCATACAAATATTTACAAAATAATTTGATAAGTTTGTAGTATTACTGATTTCATAAAAAAAATAAGAAGTAACGTAAAATTATTTAAGTAACCTCTTTTTAAGCATATTCTGTTTAATTTAGTTAAAAACCTAATTAAACCATAATTAGTTTCAGGGTACTATATTATCTTATCTATTTTTGTTATACTATGTGCTTTGTATTTGTGTATACACTAATGTCCATGTCCAAAACAAATTGAAATTATATTTAAAGTGATTTTTAAAGAATAGGCTATTTTTATGACAGTCATGTTTTAAATGTATCGAATACAAAATTTTGTAAAACCAAGGTGGTTAGTTGTAATTGTGTCATTTTCACATTGTAATTTAAAACTCGTCTGTTAAAAATTTATATTAGATGTTTATTGAAATTGCAGTTATGTTTGATTTATTTAGGTATTATTGGATGAACTCCATGAACAAGGCAAACTAACTTCAATGTCGCTCTGGGTAGAATTATATCCCATTATCAGTGCAGATCTTAGATTTTCAGCCATGCTTGGGCAATCAGGTATGCACAACAACTACAGTATATAGATGTTTATTACCTCTGATGAAGTTTTAAAAGTCTGTATTTATAGATTGCAGCAGGTAAGATCGATAACATATTTTGTTAATATTATAGAGAAAGTGTTTAAACTCGTATTTTGATTTTTGTTGAAATGTTACAGTAAAATTACACAATAAAATACTCAAGTCGGGGAATCCTTAAAAAACAAAGGTCTGATTGTTGGAAGCTGTTCATTACCTTTTGCTCTAAATGTGATAAAAAATCTCCAACAAAGCGTCGGGTTTGGGGGTGGGAGTGGGTGAAAAGTTTAAAAAACATGTATTTTCTAGGTTGTTTGCAAATATCTCGTAAACCCTCCACTTTAGAGCTTAGTTTGTTCAATAACTTTTTAAAGTACGTTAAATTCGCTATAAAAATGGTTCTATAAGTTTTGGAATATGGAGGTGGTAAAGTAAGGTATTTATGTAGGTATGGTTGAAACATGTTTAAGTTAACAATTTCTTGACAATTTACCATATAATTAACATTAGTGATGGTTATGTTTTGGCAATACAGTTCAGCGGACATGTGGTTGAATGTTTGATGGTCCCTTTGCTCTAAATATGGTAAAAATTCTCCACCGAAATAGCATCACTAAATGGCGTGAAAATACGTTATAACATTTTAACCCAGTTGGGAAAATATAACCTCAAAATTGTACCTACTTAAAGCAAGAATTAGCCTACCTAATGAAAGTAATTTAACTTCATTATTTGTAATAATTAAACACAGTAAATAACTATATAATATCAATAAATAAGGCTAAATAGAAATTAACTTACCTTTTTTCTTTTATAAAAATAAATCGACAAGCCTAGGCTACTGTAAAATGTAATTACAAAAAATTGAAAAGTATGCAATCATATTTCATTATTCAAATCTATTAGCGTGTATAATTATGCGTATGTATTACTAGATTTAGTATAATTAAGATTAAGAAACATTGTAATTTATTTGAAAAACAAGTGTTAAAAACAGTGTTGAAATATTATAAATGTGTAAACAAAGCAAATCGAAAGTGAAAGCAGTGGTATAACCTACTCAGACTGCAAAGACAATCGATTAAAGTTAAATCGGAATTAAAAACAGCTGTTCCAACGCGTACATCATCGCCCGTAAACGTACTTTTATATTTTCTAAAAAATGAATATTTTGGACATTTTAAAGGCATAAAAGACTTAAATAATTATAAACATTGTTAAAAAACGATTACACAAGTGGCAAAACTTATAAAAGTTTACTTTATTGATTTTATTAAAAGAACATTGATTTAAATAAGACTAATAGTGGAAAACGTATAGCAAAGCTATTCAGTAAGGCAGTGCACAGTGTCGCGGGTTCATTTGAAGAAGAACTAAGCCCTTTTATTACTTTCTAGTTAACCATTGCATGATACAGACGTTTTTGTTAAAAGGCTCTAAAATTGATTCAACCTTACATTAAAATAAAGACAATATAAATCATTAAATCCATTTAAGAAGAAAGCAGAAATAATTTTATCACGAATTTCAAGAGCTAAAATAATATCAGCTATTCTAAATAAACTAAGGAAGTATTAATGCTTCAATTGAGCTCCTGAGAAGGTAGTATCGGCCATATTTATTAAAGTACATTTAAAGAACAATTACCAAAACTTCAGTGTTCAATATAGACTTACCAAATTGTTAAATTATAAGAAATTAGGAACCATAACTAGAAATTGAACATTTATTTGAAATTTATACTTTAATAGTTAGCAATTTTAAATATTTATTACAGTAATTATATGATTCTTTTTGCTACAGATTGCATACTTAATTAGCCACAAACCTTTTTGACCCGAGATTAAGAGATCCAAATATTTAGTAATTATAAAATAATTGCAATGTTTGATATGTAATAATAAGATTATATATATAATTTAAATGTAAAAGGAGATTCAATATATTGTTTAATAAACCAGATTTTGTTAAAACTTAAAAGCTTATAGTTATTGTGTTGTTGGAATAGGCCTAGCCTATAAGTTGAACCAGTGAGATATTTGTAGTGCTCTTTCAGCTTTGAGATATACAATTGAAATCTGATAAATTCAATTTAAAAGGAAATCATACTTTTATCATAATTTGGCTTTCACAACGTGAGGCATCTCACAAAACAATTGTTAAATAAATATATTTTATTATAACGTGTTGGATTGCATTCCAGATTTAATGACATTGAAATTATAAGTCACGTTTCAGAAGAAATGAAGAAAAAAAAAGAATAATTCAACTGGCTTTAGACATTTCTGGAAAAATGTAATATTTATAAAGGTAAAAATTTTGTATTTTTTGTGGAAATTAAAATAATATTCTCTATATAATTATTTTGTTCAAGGTTCCACACCATTGGATTTATTCAAATTTTATGTAGAAGATCTCAAATCTAGATTCCACGATGAGAGAAAGATTATCAAAGAAATTCTGAAAGAGAAGGGATTTGATGTGGAGGTTAGTATATTGAACAATTTTTTTTCATAAAGTTTCATAGAATACTAGTTTCATCTAATAAGCTAAGTCAATTACAAAATTTTCAATGCCTAAACAGAAACTGTATTTATAAATTTACAAACACAATAAACTGTTACTTTGAATTTCTCTTTCTAAAATTCTCAGGAGTATTGAAATTTATTCCGAAAATTAAAAATGAGTGTCAAATAACTTTTTCCTTAATTTTTTTTGGTTTTTCTGTTATATTGTTTCTTTATTGGTGTTAATTTTATTGCAACACTACCAGAACTACAGAGTCGATAGTTATTCTTTAGTTTTAAGTATTATGGTGCTTACTGTTACAGATTTTTTCTAGCTAATTAACTTAAAGATTGGATTTTAAGTGCATTTATATTTATTAAATTTTAGTTAATTTTGTTTATATTACTTCCTTAATACTAATGTATATCTATAAACTCTGAAAGTTCAGATAGATAATATCAGATGTATACCAATGAAGTTATTAATTTTTGAATGTAGGTTATAACATCATTTGAAGAATTTGCCACAGTAGTGTGTGAAGACAGAAGATCAGCAACATTAGATGCCGGCAATGTTAAGCTTACTTATAATGCACTTCTGGAGAAGGTAAGTTACAATGATCATTAGCCTTAGTACTTTTAGTTTTGTCAGTTGGTAAGACATTGAAATGGTTTTAGATGATTATTGAATTTAAATGTATCAGTTATACATAGTTTATTTGATGAACTGAAGTTTATCAGTTATGTTTTTAATAGTTTGTTTGCTGAATTGAAATTTATCAGTTATGTTTTTAATAGTTCATTTTAGTTTACTACTACATTTTCAGAAGTTACTATTGACATTCATCAAAGAGATAAAACGCTTTACATGCAAATTACTTAAAACACTCATGTATGAGGTGTGTTAAAAAAAATAACGGGAATTTTCTAATATTTAATTGCGAGTGATATTCGTTATTGTGTTGGTAAACACGTCTGAAAAGTATATGTACATTGTTGTTAGCCGCATCAGATGTTTAGTCTGATGTAAGCTGTTAAAGAAATATGAGAAATATAAATATGAGTTTTGGTTTGATCGGCGATTATTAATTGCTTTAAAAAATGGATTAGAGAATTTGCTTTAAATTTTGTTCTAAGGTTAGAATAAAGTGCAGCAATGTTTTAGAAATGTTGTTTACAAGTGGTGCAAGCTTTTCCAAGAAGACCGAGAAGACATTGAAGATGATGAACGCCCTTTATACCAAAGCACATCAACAACCGAATATGAAAATGTGGAGAAAGTGAAAGAAATGACGATGAATAATCACCGAATCACATTTAGAGAATTAGCTGATTATTTTGGCTAAGCAATTGGCTCATGCCATGAAAATTTTTTCCAACATTGTTGCATTTCGAACAAATACGAGTGGTGAATGGAAATTGCTCAGGAGTTGCTAAATGAAGTCATCAACGATGCACAACTACTGAAATGTGTCATAACAGGTGATGAAACATGGTTTTACAGATTTGATGTCGAAACTAAGACTTAATCGTCCCAGTTATGGTGTAAAAGCTCGTTCCGGCTCCAGACTACAGTGGAAGTATTCTGGATTGCCAAAACCAAAAAAAGCTCTACAAGTGAGGTAGAACGTGAAGTTTATGTGTTCTTTGATTTTAATGGCATAGTGCAACATGAGTTTTTTCTTCTCGGTCAAACGATCGATAAGGAATACTACCTACAAGTTCAACACTGTTTGCCTGAAGCAATCCGAAAAAAACGATTAGATTGGAGTTGTGGTGAAACAATTCATCGCTTTTGCACCGCGATAATGCACCTGCTTTCACTTCATTGTTTGTTCATGAATTTTTGGGCAGAAACAACACTGTAATGATGGCCCAGCCTCCATATTCACCCGATATATCACAGCCTCTGTGTGTCTTTTTCTATAAATTATATTATGTTGCATATTATATTTAAAACTGTTATATATATTAATAAAATTTGTTAACATACCTTATGTCGGGTCATATCAGTTAGTTGTATTACCATATAAAATTATTATTAGAATTAACTTGGTAATAATTATACCTCCGTAAGAAATAAGTGTGCATGAAAATATAAAGAATTCTTGTAAGAAGAATATTTATATAAATTTCTCATTGTTTTTCTACTTATAAAGTATACACATTGCTGTTTATATAACTATTGAATTAAATTTTTTTTTTTTAAAGTAAATGTTATATATGTTTTGTTTCCAACACAAGTGGGGCTTAAATTGTATAATATTTTTGATAACCTCAAGTAAAAAAACAAAATTTATAATCTGTGATCTAAAAACCGAATAAACTTTTATATAGTAGTATTAAACAGTTTGCTTATATTTTAATAACAGGCCAGATCGAGCTATAAAGTAAGAAATTATTAAAACCTTAAGGAAATATTTTGTTTATAGAGAAACAATTTACTGTATTTACTAAGAATAAGCTTCGTATTTTTAGTACTTATACATTCAAAAGTTCGCCTTATTAATCATCTTTTTCTCCGTATGCACTTAAAACTCATTAGTTTAGTCATGAGCAATTTATAAATCTAATTTTGTCTATTACCATTATATTTTGAATCTTCTTTGAAAAAAATAGGCTGAAGCACGAGAACGAGAGAGATTAAAAGAAGAATCACGAAGACAACGAAAACTTGAGTCTGCTTTCCGTGGTTTGTTGAGGGATGTTGATGCAGATTATCGAAGTGAGTGGGACGAAATTCGAGAAAAACTTCAAGATCACGAAGCCTTCCGCGCCCTTAGTCTTGAATCTGAGCGAGTTCGTATTTTTAAGGTAATTATAATGAAAATTTGTGATTCAAATGCATTGGAAACATTTTATTTGAAATACATTTGAAAAGGGATAATACTAGTGTAAAATATTAGTTTTAGCTTGTAAAGCTCAGGAAAATATCAATGTAAATAATTTACTATAGTTTGCATGCAGCTTAAAATTACAAGTTTTAGCTTAAACTTTAACATTAGGCTTCTTAGCTCATAATAAACATTTTATTATGTTCTGTTCAATTAAGAATATAGTTTTTATGTAAGTCCAAATCTAATATGATAATAACACAAATTAAATACTGTATTAGATGGTGTTGTTAAATTAATTTTAGTATTTTAACCCTTAAAACGGCGAATGGAACTATAAACACAGTGCACCAAATATCCTTTAGAGTACAGGACGATGTTTCTTTCACTTGTTTAGACTGCTGACATCATAAGACACCGTCTTTCTTGATTTAATCACTTGTTTAGACTGCTGACCAACACCGCCTTTCTTGATTTAATGATCACTTGTGGATTTCCGTAGTAAATGCGTTCCATTATCGCCTCCTTCCTAGTGCTTTATAAGTTTCAAGACACTCATTCTCCGTCAGCTGTTTTGTTTATGTTGTCCTCTAGCTCTGGTACATTTGTTTCGTTATTTAATTTCTTATTCGTTGTGTGTTTTATAGTGAGTTGTATAATATATAATATTGTAAATAAAATAATGTGATAGTAATAATTATGCCTAACCCAGACGAACCCGAGTGTCATGATTTCATTGACGTTGTTATGAATGTTTCATTTGATGGAAATAAAAAGCTGTTAGATGTCATGAATGAAAGGAATCAGGAGAGAATTTATTTATTTTTATAAAACTTGGGCTTAAAACCCAAGCCTCCATCCTGATGACTGGTGGACTTCCAAACTCTAAATAATAATTATCAGGTACATTTAGGATAACTTTGTTTGTTTTGCACTTAGACCATTTTGACTTGGTTATAATTTTAGAGTGACATGCTTTTTATACAAAGTAATTTCTTGTGTAGATTCTTGAGATGCAAAATGAAATAATTATCTTTAAAACAAAAGAATGTTTTTGAAATGTTGATTTTTTTTTGTAATTTGTTTTGCCTAAAAATCCAAAATAAAAAAGAGAGCTAAAAAAGCATTAATTTGTATTACACTTAATTGGTGGTAGCTCATAAGGAGGTGTGGCCCTTTAAAGGTTAATAATTGATTTACAGACATAAATAAGTCTTTTAATATAAATGTTTAACGGTATGAAATGCTTTAGGAATTCCAACATGAAACTGAAGAAGCTTGTAGTCATCATCATTCCCGATCCAAGAAATCTAAGAAAAATAAAAAACAAAAGAAGAGGTCGAGGTCAAAATCGGTTGGTGCTGTAAGTACAAATTTCGAATTCTGAAATTCCATTTTTTATAACTATTCGTGGGAGGTCTAAAGCTTATCATTTAAATGTTTTATACAGTAATTGTGTCTCATATAACTTTTAGTCTATTGGTGTTTGCTTTTCGTTAATCTACTCCTTTGTCTTCTTTTAACTAGTAGAAAGTAATATTTTAGCTCATTATTATTTATTATTTAAGTTTGTTAATTTAAAAAAAAAATGTTGAAACTGATCGAATAGTTTTTCATAGTCATATTGTGTTGCTTTATCTATTAAGTAATTTTTGTAGTAAAACTCTGAATTAATTGGTGTTTACTTATAAATTTATAAATTATTTTAACCTTGTTGATGTGATGTTGGAACTCATAGCTTATGATGACAGTTCACAATATAGCTTCTTGATTTCGTTCATGCTGGATTTGTATTTTACACAAATACACATATCTGATTTTGAATAAATCTTTAAACTTTTACATTTAACGAGTTCTTTCTTTATTTTTCTGTAAATTGGTGGGTTAAAATATAGATTGTGTCCTTAAATTGCATTGAAAATCTGTCCTTATAAAATCACTAGAATAAGCTAAAACAACAGTTTTTTTTACTAGCACATTCCCACTATTGTATAATATAATATCTGTTGAAAACTGATGAAACTTTCTTTTAAATATAGGTGTCCATTGTATTAAATTAAATAATATTCTACCTTTGACTGGAGCATTTACATTTTCTCTAGTTTTGTTAAAGACATTCAATAGGTGCCATATACAAACGGCTATTTTCTTTTATCGTCTTAGATTTTGTAATTTGTATGAGAACTGATAAATGTTCGTTGATGGAACGGCTTCACCTTTTGAATTACATTGCCTTTAATAAAATAAAGAGTATCGAGTTCATTTTTTTATAAGAGAAAGGCGAAATTGAGCATTCCCCTTTGGTGATTAATACACAAGCAACCACACTACAAGCAATCTTGAGAAAAGTAAGGAACAAACACACACAAAATAATAATTGGTGAGAGCTTAGTTTATTTCATCTGTTGATGATTGGAATAAAGTTCACCCAAAATTTAGCTTTCACTGTGAATTCGATTGTACTATGGTATATGAAATTGTGGCAGATTTAAATTATCTTATATCTGTTTCTTATTGTGTATGCTTTACTAAATCACTGTGAATGCATTGCATGACTGTATGAGTTGGCAATGTGGTTGAGGTATAATCTGGCACTTTTACTTTCACTGTTCTTTGGTGTATGTTATGCAGTTTTTATTACTGGTAACTTAATTATTATACATCATATCTAGTGGTTTGTAAAATCTCAAACGTCAATAGAATATACAAGAAAATACTTAATATTGAATCAATCTGGATAACAAGAATATGTTTATTTCTTGTTAGTAATTTTCTAAATTCAACAAATAATATCTTGATAAAATGTCATCCTATTGGAACTAAGAAAGAAAATTCGTTTAAGTTTTTGTCTAAATTCTATTTTGATAATCAATTCTTTAATTCTATAACTTGGCTTTAAAATAAATAGAGTAACTAAATAATTTGAAGAAAACAAATGTGACATTTTTTCTCAAGCAGAAAACTACTGCCTACTTTTAAAAATCATTACAAGTTACAGCCTTACTCTCTTGTGAGCTTGATCTTATCTATTAAACAAGAAAACTATGAAGGTTCAACAAAAATACTTTACTCTAACAAAACACAATGCATTGTGTATTGAAAGTACTTCCAACAAGAGCGTTGGCACGCAATGCATTGTGTATTAAAACACTAACAATACAGGGGGTTGGCGTGCAATGCACTGTGCGTCGGCCGCTTCTCATAGTGTTCAGTGTCAAGCTCACATGTGCGTCCTTAGCAGTGAACGTGTTAAAAGATCCCCGGACCTGACCTGACCCCCCCTCCCGAAAAGTTTTCCTGGCTGTGGCCTTGAAGTTATCCATAATTTCTTTCACATTTTTCATGAAATTATTATACGCAATGGTAAAACTTATTGGTTTTTAAAGGCGAAAAACCTAGGTATCATCGCCTAAAACTTATTGGTGAAGTTTGTCTAAATAAAATATGAAACAGCTGGAGCTCAATAAATATTTAGATTAAATCAATGTGTACCTGATATTTGAACTGAAAATAATGATTCACTTGTATAATTGGATCTTCTGGATCAAATAAAGGATTATGTTAGCTACTTACACAATATATGAATTTTGATACAAAAATATGGTGAATAATTTTATTACAAAGTAGTAAGTTTACATAGAATTTGAATTAATCTCCTTCAAAGTGCTGTCTGTGGTTAGCGATACACTTGTCCTAACGTTGAATCCATGACTTTAAGCATTTCTGGAAGGCTTCTTTCAGATGGCTATCTAAATATCAGGAATGGTGTCAAAACGTTTTCCTTTTAGCGCGTTTTTTATTTTTGGGAAGATCCAGAAGTCATACGGTGTTAAATCAGGTGAGTAAGGGAAAACTTTTCAAAAAATTCAAAAGTGACTTGTAGCATAGCACGTTGTCTTGATGATGTAGGAAGCCATTGTACCATTTTTCCGGTCTCTTTCTTTGCTTCTCATTTTACAAACGTTCCAATTCCACCTTGTAAAATTCAGAGTTTATAGATTGTTCCCCTTGCAACAAACTCTGATCGCACTATACCGTCACTATAGAAAAAAGCAATGAGCATGACCTTGAATTCGACTTTGACTGAAGTGCCTTTTTAGGACAAGGTAGTTACTGGTTTTCCATTGAGAACTCTGAATTTTCATCTCATCGTCAAAGTAATAGACCCAACTTTCATCTATAGTTACAATTTTGGCCATGAATTCCAGATCTGCATGAAGTCCTTCAATTCCGTGCTTACTGAGACATGATTTTCCTTCTATTCATCAGTAAAAAGTCTGGGAACAAATTTTGTACTCAATCGTCTCATTTGCAAATTATCAGTTATAATGCTTTGCAAGGACTTGTACGAGATGTTAAGTTCTTCGGTAAGCTCTCGAATAGCCATTCGCCAGTTTGATTGGGCCCTTTTTCATCTGTTTTTGAGGTCGATGGACGTCCCGACCATTCTTTGTCTTCAACAGACTCATTTCCGCTTTTAAATAGCTTATATTTTTAAACAGTCTTCAGAGTTACCACATTATCGCCATACATTGATTTTTAACATCTCATTAGCTTCTTTGGCACTTTTTTGCAACTTGAAACAAAATTTAATGTTAATGCGTTGTTTGAAATCCATGATTTTTGACATACACTGTAATCACGACCGCTAGGGCTCTGGAAGCTGACTGACAAGTCAGAACATGTTCAAACTTGACACTGCCTGTCTCAACACATCAGACTATCAGGCATATTAGATCAAATGCATGTAGTTGCTGCTATAATAATACATTCACAGTATTTTTTGATCACACCTCGTATTATTGATTTATTTCTATTTTCATTTTCGCCTACAGTGTAAATTTTTTCTTAAAAATTGTAAAACCATTTATTTTAAAACTGCATACAACTATAGATTGCCTTTTTATTTATTTTAAAAAGAATATATGTTTATTACAGTCTGGCAGTGAGTCTGACCGTGGATATGTTCGAAACAAGAAAAAACGTCATAAATCCCACAGTGAATCGGAAAG
>JAGFPH010000367.1:203506-219376 GCA_018207615.1 Philaenus spumarius
GGGAAAGTCAAAATGTCAAGCTTTCCAAAGAGAGGACGGCATGCATCTTAGGTTTCTTACCAAAAACAGCCCTGACTGCAAACTGCATTTTGAAAACTCGCAACATTAGACCCTTTGATACATTTTCCCATACTACTACCTCATATTGCATTAGTGTCAGTAAAAAAGTCCGTAACCCATTCTAATAACTGACAAATTACAATTTCATAAACTTTTCTGGACATAGACTGACGAATTCAATCTTGCTTATAGCGTCTTTATGTGAGTAGCCCAGTTCAAGCCACTGTCAAACCCAGAAACCTAACATTTTCAACTTCAGTCAACTATTACATCTGCAACTATTACATTGCAAATATTGCTTCCTGAGAACAAAATTTAAGTTGTTTTTTTTTTCAAAGAACTCATTAGCCTGATTTAAGGCTATGAAAGATTTGATTTCTATGATGATACTATTCTATGCTACTCATTACATATTTTAATTCTGCTGCAAAATTTTGGACACATATAGGCTACCTCAGTGCCAGATAGATACAAACATAATGTGTCTAGATTATTAATTAAATTTATAACTCAATTCAGGCAATTAATTAGTTAACGTCATTTTGCTAAATAACGTAGTGCCAAAACATTGTTTTGTTTATGATGTACTTACTATTGAACAATAATATTCATCAATAAAAATAACTCAACTTTTGTGGAAAAACTTATTATTTAGACTGTTTATTTCTGTAGCAGGTAGTGAAATTATAGTTTTCCCTGCATACAAACCCTGAAAGTTTTTTTAAATATGCATCAGATAACGAAACTGAAGCCATATTAATAAATGTATGCTTGTATTACTATTTTAGTATTGTATGTTATTATTATTTTAAACGTTATAGGCTTAAATACATCAATAAAAAATGACTTAATTACAAAACAATAAATATAGTGCTCTCTATATAAGACTCTACAAATGTCTTATATAAGTCTCCAATAAAGAAGTACAAATGGAAAACAGGAAGACGTATAGGGTATAAATACTTTTTTAAGGTTTCCTGAACTAAAATTGTTTTGAAAAGTAAAAAATAACATATTTACAAAAATGACATAGGTTATATATATAGTTTTAAGGTTGTATTATTATATTATCATCTTAATTGCTTTTTTGTATTGATTTTTTCGTATGCAATTTATGTTTGGTCCTACTGTATCTTACTTTATCTTACAAAAATATTCATTAAATTGTTAAAAGTAGCTTTAAAATAAATCTCTCTTTAAAGGCTTATTAAACATAAAAATTTGTTCCCAAAATAATTTTCCGTTAAAAGGACTTTAAAAGTATTTAACCCTTTGCACTCGAAGAGCGTTTTTAAAAAAGTTCCTCTGGAGACGTATGGCCACTGGGAGTGGCCATGCCATTTTCTGTATCAGCTTGGAATAGTTTTCGCAGTCTTGTTCCTCCCAGCTCGTATGGCCACTCAGAGTGCCCAATACAAAATCCCGCAAACACTCATATGGACACCGTGAGTGTACACAGCATTACGTAAATAAGGAAACTATTTCTTTTTACAAAATTATATTATTTTTTGTGTAAAGTGCTGGAATCTGTAGAGAAACTATTGAACCATGTGAACAAAGCATGATTACTTTCCCTCCTTTTATAACAGCAGTGTTGAGCTCAATAATATAACCTAATATAACCTCTATATTTTCACTCAGTGCTTTACTAGTCGTGATAAATGGTTGATAATTGTAAAATTACGAAAATTGATAATTTAAATTAATTAAGTTATAATTTAAGTTTGTAAAATTTTTAAACATTTTCTATATTGCAGTTTGTCACTTATAAACATGACTATTGGTTGTATCCCACTTTGGTTTTCATATGTTATTTACATAATATAAATATAACGTCTTTATGAGGTTTAAAATACTAAGCAATACGATGTTTTCTACTTCAAATAAGTTATATTTGTCTTTAAACAGAGCTTATTTATAAAATATTCATGTTTGTTCTTATCTACTTACCAACTTGTCAAGTGAATTCAACAAAACAGTTCCGAGCTAGTGATGCCGCCCAGTCAAAATGGCAGCCAAATACTTGCCAATGAAAGAGCGGCCACTCTCGGTGGACTAAGTTCACGGGAAATAATACGAGTTGTCTAAGAGTCGGGTATGGCCTTTCGAGCGCAAAAGGTTAATCTACCTTTAAGAACATCTATTAAAATTTATCAGAGCATGTTAAATAATATACCAAAACAGATCCTTTAAAACCATAATTTATTAAAAGTAAACTTTGGATATAAAGTTTTATGTTATAGTTATTTCAGTTTTGGTGTTTATGTTCATTTTATTCATTACTGTAATTGTTTTATACGTTGTTTGTGATTATTGGATATAAAGAAAAAAGATTTTTTCAGATGCAGATTTGACTATAAGATTTAGATTTTAAAATATTAGTATTGTATAGCTCTGCCACTTTAAGAGCTGTGATCAACTCAGAAATATTTTTTCACTCTTGCTGAGCCTTAATTAAAAAACTAATTTCTTAATATAAAATTACAACTTCTGTCAATAGTCAATACAAAGTTCAATTAAAAGGATAAAGACTGCAGCACCATACGGAACTGCTCCGCAACCTTAAATCCCATCGAGATTCAATTTTTGATGTAACAGTGCATTCTAGTTACAAAAATAACAGATATTTGCTGAATAATATATTTACAAGTTTCCATATGGCACTTTGCAGAAACTTTGAACTACATTGGGTTTCAAAATTTGACTTAATTTGGGTAAAAAAAATCTATTTGTAATAGTACCTACATTTAAAAGTCTCCAAGGATCAGCTCATTATGGGACTGTTGTGAACATTTGTGCTACCATGATCCCAACATTTTGTAGCAATATTATAAAATAAATATGCAAAAATAATAATTGATAAGAATAATTATTGGATTCTGCAAAAATAATAATTGATTCCTCACAAGAAGCAACAAATATTTCCGACAAATCACTCCACAACCGAATAATAAATCTGCACTAAATATACCGATAATGTCATCTCTGTGAACAAATCTTTGTATTCGTAAAATGCTACCATCAGGTACAAACAATTTATTGTCATTTTATGTCTGGAGAGGCTGCTATCTACATTTAAATTATTAACTGGTATTAATTTTTCTGTTATTTTAGTACATCACTGCAGACTAAATGTTTATTTATTGTCTCATAAGGTGTTGCCTCCTATGCCTTACGAAAAACAATTTGATATCTGTAAAGCTAGAGACATTTTGGACAGATTTATTAACAAATTATGCAATTATTGTTAGGTTACAGTTTTAAGTTGCACAAATTATATCTCACCTGGTAAAAATTAATTCATAACCTTTTATTGCTTTCATGTAAAGTAAATTCTTAACATGTTAAACGTCCCATAGAATCAGATTTTGTATCTTGAGAAATTTGAAATTGTATAGTAATACAAATATTTATAAACACATTTATGTTAAATTATGGATGAACAGTTTTTCCCTTTTATCACCTAATAAAATATTGAGAATTGATTTTATTAGAAAATGTAATACTGGATATATAGCCTACATTAGATCATGAAAATTCAATTTCTTGACTTTTAGGAACTTTATTTTCACGCCAATTTATTTTTGTTAGGCCCGAGACCAAAGTTTTTGGAAGTGCCTTCTCTTTGGTATCTTCTATTGGCCTTAACTCCCTCTTTTAACTCCCAAATTTAAAAATTCCCATTTCTATCGAATACTCAAATCCGATTCAATAAATGAAAAAGAACTTACTTTTTAAATCAAATCTCAAATTTCCCCTTTCCACGTCTCCATATCAAACAATTTCCTTCTGTTTCCCCATAAACAAATTCAACCAAAACTTAAAAGCATTATTTATTTATTAAAATAATTTAAAAAATTAATTCTAGATTTCCCGATCTGCGGATTTTTGAGATCTAGGCTGGCCGCAGATAATAGACTATGTTAAATTATTTCACCCACTATTGTGTAGACAATACGGAGTTTCTTCTAGTATAATTAAAGTTAAGTCTTCTATTTTGTGTTTGGTGACCTGCTTTCACTATAAACCTACTCCTAAGAAGTTATATTAACCAAAATAATTTATTATAATTTGGACTCTCTCTAATGCAGTCCATCTAATAAAACAATCCATCACATATACTTATGCTGCTGACTCATAAACCTGTACAAAATCAGCAACAAAAACTGTGGGACAGCTGTCTGATCACAACTAAGTAAATGTCTCGCCAGGCAATAAGATTGAGAGGTTTATCTCGCGCTTTTGTCTTCCTAACATTTTCCCAGCAAGGTCATGGGTTTAGTTACACACAACTGACAGTACATTTATTCGTTCAGTGGCATCACATCTTAATAGGTGTTGTTTACTACAGTATGATATACTTACAAAACATAATTTAAACATGTTTATTGAAATTAAAGACTTATGACATTACAACCGAGAGGTTAAAATATTTATTGACTCTAAAACAGGGGTTTCTAATAACGTCAAAGATAACGATTTGACCGGACGTAAAAAAAAGACGCTATGTCAGAGTTTGCGCATTAGCCAAGGCCGTTAAAACCAAGTTCGACTACATAAAACACATATTGTACCAAAGGTTCATTTTACTACAAATTAAAAATAAGTTTATTTCATTCCTTTTCTTATTTGAAATACTTTTGAACTGAAACGGTTTTTAAAAATATACAAAATAAATAAACTAACATATTACTATTACAAAAGTAAAGGTTTCTATTATAAATCACCAAAATATTTATAAACAAAAAAACATAGAAATATTAGAACATAATACATTGTTTTAACAAACATTTTAGAAATAATTGTAAAGAAGCTGTTGCAAAAATATCAGCCTACTACATTGGATACCAATACAAAAATGTAAAAAATATATTAAATAATATAATAATCGATATGTTATTGCAAAGACAAAATTTAATGGTCATGAAATAACTATATTTTAATATTTTTTGTGAATTTTTTTATTTAAATAAAGTAGTTGTATATTTAATTCAATCGGCTTCTTCATGAAGCTGTTGAAGCAGAGCATTTCGCCTCCTTTCTAATTCTTCATCACTCAATTCTTCTGATCGAGATTTTATTGCTTCTACTGGTTCTGGCGGAGCTCCTTCCTTCAAACCATTCTCTCCTGCAGCCTTGGTTTTAGAATCTTCTGAACCGGCTCCTGAAGGTGGCTGAAAAAGAGGTATTTTGAATAAGTACATAAACTACTACAATACTGTTATTTTATCCATTCATAGTTATTTACTTCTTTCCATTTAGCATTTTAAATTATCATATTTGCATTTCTCTTTGTTTAATTTACAATTTGTAAAATGTATATTTCTACTTATACATTATAATTAAAGAAACAAACCGGTAGCGTTTAAATAAAAATTGGATTATTTTAAACAATACTAAAACCAAAATGCTATCTTTCTCGATACTAAATAAATTGCACATGAGAATTACGTTCATGTGATGGGTAGTTTATTTATTATATTGTGTAGTCTTACATAATATAGTAGTTTGGAAGTTTTCATTTTGCTTAAAAGTACTGAAATAAATCTAGTGTGAGTGTTGTAGGAAATTCACGGATCAAGCTTAGTGATCGAGTTGCCCTAACTGTTTCCTGGATGGTAGGATTATCCTTTGGGTGTTACTACCCTATTCTTTTCACTCTCTTTGCTGCTGGAAGAATCTATATCTCTTCTCTTCAGTAGTAAAGACCCCACCAAAAGTATTATTGAGAGGTTAAGAAACTCTGATGGTAAAGGGTGGCTAATATTTAGTGTAATGCAAGAAATGTCTTGTGTACAATTATTTACTATTTTTACTTACAATTATTTAAGCCTGCATTTATTTTACTTCACATTTATATGAAGTTATAGGATATTGTCTCAATGGGGAGTATAGAAGTATCAAAAATCTCTGGTAAGCTCTTTATCAAAATAACTCTAAACATTTACTCAAATAGCAAATATGGTAAATCTTATCATATTTCTCTTTCATTATAAAAGAGGATTATTTCTTAAAATCCTCAAGAATTGATAAAAAATACTGTTTCAATGTATAAGATTTGAAAAGTTATATATTCAATTAGTGTTTTATGTTTTATACAATCGATTATGGGCACAAATTCCAATTTATAAAACTGATATATCATAAAATGTAGAGATTTGGGAATGAAAGTAAACTCTCTTTAAAATATATTATATCATTGATATTTTTTGTTAGTAAGCATAAATATTGTATATAAGATTAATAATTAAAATAATAATTAATTAAATTACAAGTGAAAAAACATAGACCAAGACCGGGAGTTAAACCCGGGACCTTCAAGTTTCTGCCGTGATACTCTGCCATCTGAGCTATCCTGATATCTACCGATATTGGTCGATGTTATCTCACTTGTAAGGTTTTTACTGCAATTATTGAATACCTCGTGTATACGACATTGAAAACAATCTCAATTCTTATTTTGCAGCTTACAATTAATTAATAACAACACCACTGTAAGCTGCAAAATAAGAATTGAGATTGTTTTCAATGTCGTATACACGAGGTATTCAATCTGTTAATTCAATAATTGCAGTAAAAACCGTACAAGTGAGATAACATCGACCAATATCGGTAGATATCAGGGTAGTTCAGATGGCAGAGCATCAAGACGGAAACGTGAAGGTCCCAGGTTCAACTCCCGGTCTTGGTCTATGTTTTTTCACTTGTAATTTAATTAAATATCCCTTGCTGAGGAAGTGTGTAAGCGGAAAAGAAAATAAGTTAAAGGTTTAAAAGAACATACAAAATTAATTCCCCTCATCAGAGAGATTTCTTTGGTTGGTTTAAAAGCGTTTTGTTTAGATTTGCATTGAGATTAGGTTTTTGGTTATCTTGACTCGAGCAGAATTCCTACTAATGAGGGTTATCCACAGACCAGGTCAAGAGAATAATTTTTGCCTATTTTTCCGAACTCATTTA
Organism: Philaenus spumarius; assembly: GCA_018207615.1. NCBI lineage: Eukaryota > Metazoa > Arthropoda > Insecta > Hemiptera > Aphrophoridae > Philaenus > Philaenus spumarius. The sequence continues at coordinate 210,527 of JAGFPH010000367.1, forward strand.
CAGGTTTTTGTCTATGTATGTATGTTTTTAATTGTATATGGCAAAAAATTTAATTGTATAATATGACTGAACTATCTTTTTACTGTTTTCCTCATCTTTTTCTCTTATTCAAGCCTGTTTTGTTTATTCTAATTTTTTTTACTTTTAGGTTAAAAACATTGTATATTAATATGCCTGAGTAGGACCCGATGCAAAGTGGTAGGCAGTTGCATTGTAAAAGCAGAACATTGCAGCAATATTATGCAACACTTTGTAATAAAACAAATTAATAACTGAATATAACATTAAGTAAACAGGTACTAAAATTGTTGACTTTTAATATTTTTCTATTTCAGAAAACCATTTCAATACATATTTTTATTGTGTTCATATAAGAATTGTTAACAAAAAAACTTAAGTTTGTTTATTTAAAAAACACAGAGTTATTCAATAACAATGTATGACTTGCCTTTTGAACTTCATATCTTTCTTCAGTTTTAAGGGATCCGTACCTTCAAATAAAAAAACCCACTCTTATAGGACCACTCATTTGTTGATTTTGCACTATCACAGTTGATTTTCACCGAAACAGAAAAAAGTATCTTGATGACATCGTTATAAAGCATAACAATTTGCATGTTCATATAATGAAAAATTGAAATCTATTTTACAGTTGTGAGGAGTAGTATAAGAAATTGCTTTCAAAAGGGTACCAAAACTAAACTACCTTTTGAAGAATTTTCTGCTGTGAAGCCTTCAAGATACTTCTGAAAATGTTGCTAAAAATAAATTTTTCTGATGTTCTATTTCTATTACTAAAAGTACTGCACTTAAAACAATGTATAATAATAATGTATTTGGCAGCTATAATTTCCTTTCACTTTTCGCAACCATCTACTTATATAAAGCTGACAGTAACACTGATTCACTGACATTAATTATTAGGCACTTCCCGTAGTCGGACCCCCCTCAACCTTATACTTGAATTAAGCTATCGACGAGAAACTTTTGGGAAAATTGCCAGAATTGAACATTTTTTAATTTTAGAAGCACCTTTTGGGCGGGAAATATTTTTTCGATTTCAAATTTTTTTTCACGTTGAGCACGTTTTGTAAGAAATCTGTAAGAGATAGCAAAAAATGTTAAATACAAAAGTTGTAGAAAATTAAATTTCAAACGGGACATTTTCCATCAAATTGAAGATCTAATCATCGATTTAGCCACTATTCATCCGAGAAGGGAGGCTCCGCCCAACGTCTTTAAAGCTAGACGAGTTCACCGATTCACTGACATAAACTATGAGGCACTTCCCGTAATCTTACCCCCATCGACCTCATACTTGAATTAAAGCCCTCGACAAGAAACTTTCAGAAAAATTGCTAAAAGTTAACATTTTTAAATTTAAAAGCACCTTTTGGGCGGGAAAGATTTTTTCATTTTTCCACTTTGATTGTGTTTTTTGTAAGAAAACGATAAGAGATAGAAAAAAATGTTAAATACAAAAGTTGTACAAAATTTAATTTCAAACAAGAAATTTTCCGTCAGATTCAAGATCTAATCATCCGTTCAGCCGCTATTCACTCGAGAAGGAGCTCCGGCACACAATCCTTCCAATTTCCCATGTTAATCTTATGGAGATAATGTTTAATGAGTTTGAGTCAGCTGCCAAATAAAACAGCTGATTTATGTTCGGTCTCCTATGTACAAACAAGCCAAAGATTAACAAGATTCTTTAGCAAATTTTCCAACTGCGAGCGAAGCGAAACAGCCTTTTGAAGCCGAAGGCCGAGGCGGGGTTGGGTCGCGAAGCGTCCAGGGGCAGAGCCCCTAGTTATAATATACACCCACTGAGGTTATCGGTATTGGTCAGTTAAGTATATTGAGTTGATGAATTGCTGTTAATAATATTTCAAGACAAAATAAACAACACTTTTAACATAGTTAAAAAGTGAAAGAACATCAAAGAGAATAAACTATGCATGTATTCCTCATTGTTTTGTTCTTTTAGTTATGGAACAACTTCAGTAAGTTGGTAATAGAGAACACTTTCAATGCAAGTCATACCCGCACGGGTTCGTTAAATGTATTTTATTCTTTGTAGAATTGGAACTAAAAATAATTCGACCACACAGCTGAACCGCTAATGTGAGTTGAGCCAATTTATAAAATTAAGTTTATAGGCCTATGTTTTAGGGTTTCAACCAACAATTCGGGAAATAGGCCTACTCACGACGGTGCTAAATAGCTGCCCATTTTTATGAAATATATTAGTAGAATTTGTTTGCGCCTAAGTCTCCAGCTTCGACTCATGTGATCTTTCGTTACACTTGCACTTCGATCTTGCTGCCCCGGGTTATGAGCTTCGCAGCGTAAAAACTCGCCCATCGGCCTCGGATGAAAAGATGCCCCCAAGGTAAAATCCACCACATGGCTTTGAACCGGGTACTTTTATGGTATTTTACTTTTTGATCGATTTTGGGGGAACCAAGCGAGCAATAAGGTTGCGTAAAAAAACAAAATGTGCAGAATAACATCCTGCATTTATATTTTTAGAAAACACTCTAAAAAAATTCATTCTCGTAGGAAAAATATCAAAAAAAAAAAGGTTACTTTTAGTCAAAAAATGTGCTTCCGATTGTTGGATTTTTTTGGCTAACGAACTCGTCTGAGCGACGTAGACAATCAACATTTGGACCAAATCAGACTTAAAATGCGGCCACTAGAGTGCGAACACATATATACATATGACTTTTTTTTGACACAAAGATTGGTGCTCATTTGCTACTCCCGACCTTAGGTCTATGAAAATTCGCTAATAAAAATTAGAAAATTACATTTGGAAAATATGCCTGGATTCTAGAATATGTCGGTCGTGCTTATTAATATTTCAATACTACTATGAGCTGTTTATAACAAATAAATTACCAAAATAATCACAAGTTTCAGAGTGTGGATCCTGCGACAATCAAATCTTCATTTTGATCTCTAATATGTGTTCTTTACAGTTCAACAGTCATTCTCCAAATTTAAACACGATTGTTAGAGTTGGCCTGATTTACAATGTCCATTATGCAAAACCTTTATTTTTCTTAAGCCAAATGTGAATTGTATTCCTAGCAAGCATATGACTCTCTTTTCTATACTAATATTGTAAAGAGGTAAAATTGGTTGTATGAATCCAAAATGAAAACTTTAACTTAATGAACATTATTGACGCTGCAACTACATAAAACATATAAATCAAAACTTGTGTATTGCAGTGTGACTGTAAATTGAATTTAAAGGAGCAAAACTATGATGTAAATTCCTAATACCACTAGAAAACCCAGTTTAACCCTTAGTTAGCGCACCCCTGGGACTAACGTTAGTATAGAAAACACAGTAATTTTAGGTCGAAAACGTTAGTCTTCTTTTTCAACATCGATCAATTTATCACAACATCCATGGCAATTTTATTCGGCTCTCGCTGTGATTTTTGCACACGAATCTAACACATTCAGCGCACTTATTGGTCACTTTGTTGTTCTTATGTTTTCCACACAGAAAGCAAGGACCCGATCGACGTTGATTTTCATCTGTTGGAACTGGTACTGAGGTTTCTTTATAATTTGAAGAGAGAAAAGCTTTCACGTCCAGGAGAAGGTTTTGAATTTTTGCTTGAGTCTTTTGAGGTGGTCTTCTAGCATTTTTTTGAAATAAAAAATATTCAATTTATGCATCATGGATGAATACAAAGCTTCCCTACCTTTCAAAGTAGTGATGAATAAAAATAAAAAAGAAGAGCTAATGAATGTAATAGATCTAGCTACATAGCGTCCATAGAGAATGGACCATTTTTTAAGTAAAAAAATACGAGCTGAACAATGTTGTTGGTAACACAGAGCAGAGGTGTGTTCAGTCGTACTAACCTAAACAATAACAAGAAATGACGAAAAACTTATAGAAAATGATCTTAAAACGGAAAAGTAAAGATAACTCTTCATAAGAAAACACTTATATTTTGGGACGCTAACAGGGCAAACTCCTCAGTTCGTGTAGCAGAAAGGCGGCTAGCGGCAAGAGACTCGCACTGACAGGACCGTTCACTTCCGCAGCTTATCACAGACTGTTTATTCATTACATTAATCACGGGTGGCACCTCCTTGCTCGAAAAAGGTCACAAGGAAGATACCTGGAACCCTTGTTTGTCAACATGAACAGTTACAGCTTTATTTCAGTTTTTATGAGATTGCGGGAAAATCCTCGCCTAGCGCCTAACTAATGGTTAAAAATGAGACGTAGTAATTTTATTTCAGCAAATACCTTTTTTCAACCAGTTATTGCTAGATCCAATTTCATTCAGAATGATTTGTATAACTAGTTACCATCAATGGCAATTATTAATAAAAGTATAAGTTATCTGAAGACTAACTAACCTTATTTAGTGAAAACATAAACTGAAAATAAAATTATAATAGTCATCAAACTTAGCATATGAGTGTGATAAAAAAATGTGGTGTAAATATTTTATTACAAAGTAATAAGCTTACATAGAATTTGAATTAATCTCCTTCAAAGTACGGTACTGTCTTTGGCTAGCGATTGCACTTGTCCTAACGTTTAATCGCATGGTGCTAAATCTGGTGAGTATGGTGGATGTGGACAGGCAGGAACACTTTTTCCAGCCAAAAACTCACGAATCAAAAGCGACTTATGGCATAGCGCATTGACGTGATAAAGAAGGCAGCCATTGGCCCATGTTTCTGGTATCTTTCTTAGCACATTGTTTCACAAACGTTCCAGTACCCCTTTGTAAAATTCGGAGTTTACAGTTGTTCCCCTTGGAACAAACTCTCATCACACTATGCCTTCACTATCGAAAAAAGCAATGAGCATGACCTTTATGTTCGACTTTGACTGATGTGCTATTTAGGGCGAGGGGAGCTACGGGTTTTCCATTGAGAACTCTGAATTTTCACCTCAGGGTCATAGCCATAGACCCAACTTTCATCTCCAATTACAATTTTGGACATGAAGTCCGGATTTGTATGAAGACGATTCTTCAATTCCATGCAAATTGAGACAGGATTTCCTTCCGTTCATCAGTCAAAAGCCTGGGAACATATTTTACACTCACTCGCTTCATTTTAAAATTATCGGTTAAAATGCTTTGCATGTTCTTTGATAAGCTCTTGAATAGTCATTCGCTTATTTAAACTTTAAACGAACATGTTTGGCCAGTATTGCACGTTTTCATCTGTTTTTGAGGTCGAAGGAATTCCTGACCATTCCTCGTCTTCAACCGACTAATTTCCGCTTTTAAATCGCTCATACCACTTGTAAACAGTCTTCAGAGTTACCATATTATAGACATACATTGATTTTAACATTTGATTAGCTTCTATGGCACTTTTTTGCAACTTGAAACAAAACTTAATGTTAATGTATTGTTTGAAATCCATGTTGCACACAGTAACCACGACCTCACTCTCTAACAACTAATTGACTGCCAAGTCGGAACGTGTTCAAACTTGACACTGCCTGTCTCAACAGATCAGGCTATCGGACATATCAGATCAAATGGATGTAGCATCAGCAATTGATGCTATAAAAATTCATTCACCGTATTTTTGTATCACACTTTGTACATTCTTAATGTTATAAAATTATACATAAAGAAAAACTTTCAATTTCAATAGCAGGATAAGCTTATATTTTATTTTCATCATATTAGTGATTACAAACGCTGACATGAAAAAGAAGGAAACAAATTAACAAAAGGTTTACGATATTAAAATCCAATTGTAAATTAAAATTATTAAATTTATATTCTATATACAAGATTAAAAAAATTATAGTTGACAGGAATAGAATAAAAATCATAAAATACTCCATTTTTTAATGCTTGTAGCCTTACTGGATTGTTAAATATTTATTAACTTTAATTACCTTATGGCGATTCTGTCGAACAATCCTTGATTTGGTGTAGTTATTGTGTTTTCTTTACGTGACGCGTTTCGTCTCTTTATTCAGTCATTTTCAAATGTACACACAAATACACTTCACAAACATTTCAATAACACAAATTATAACACATTTAAAATTTATACAATTACGGGCCACGCACGTTATTACGGACCGTTCTCGATGTGCATCGCTCGTATTTGTATAAATTTTAAATGTGTTGTAATTTGTGTTATTTAAATGTTTGTAAAGTGTATTTGTGTGTACATTTGAAAATTACTGAATAAAGAGTCGAAACGCATCATGTAAAGAAAATACAATAACTACATCAAATCAAGGATTGTTCGACAGAATCGCCATAAGGTAATTAAAGTTAATACATAAAATACTGTTATATATGTCCTGTATACTGTGTTTTGTTGAATTAGAAATTCAACAATTAAAAAAACGTGTCCTCTTAAATACCTACACCTACCTCCTTCACACTTAAAAAAAAATAAAGCTATATTCACTTAATGATATTAAGAATCAATACTGTTTTTTTTTTTTTGTCCTGCTGTTTTGCACTTTAAGGCTAATGAAGACGGGACCTACAGTTTTACGTGGAATCCGAACCACAGCCAATGATGTCTGTTAAGAAACCATTTAGAAAATGATTCGGGGTCAATGGGAATTGAACACGGAACTTTTCCATTGATGGTTGCCATGACGATTGATAAAGCTTTCACGCCTTAACAACCACGGCCATCGTGGCTTGGAATCAACACTGTTGTACACATTTGCCTTTCATTATATGAAAACGAATCAAAAATTTGTTTCAAAACACACACGTGAAAGTTAATGGTTATACTAATAATAGTGCATAAATAATCAATTAACCCAGTATGTTTAAACCTTTAACAAGGGGGACTTCATATAAGAAATATTTCCTGCTGTGGTAAAAACATAGTCTTTGTATTCACATTCATGTTCACTATCATTTGATTGAACCTCTTCATCCATCAATTTGTCTATATTGGACTTTAACATGAGCCATTATAAGACTATACCACTTTACTTTTAATTTACTCAAAACTAAAGTAGATAATTCATAAAATGTAATTACAGCTCTAACCTATACAAATATTAGTCGATAAACACATACACACTCACTTATTTTTCAAAACTATACCATTATACTATCAAAATTAGAAATACTCTTTAAACATAATTTAAACTCAACAATTCGGTCTTTCTTAACATAACAGTTAAACTACCAAACACTTTGTTTCATAATTTATTTCAAACTAATAAAACGCACTGGGTTTATTCAGGCACACCGACTATAAGCAATGTTACAATATCTAGGTACTTTGGTGTGCTGAAATAGTTCCAAATACAGCCAGGTGAGAAGCGATGAGAAATGCAGGGAGAATATCATACGAATGCCGTTTGACAAACCACATGGAGTGGTTAAATTAGTTCTTGCCTAGACGTAAAATAGTATAAGAACATAATATTTGTGAATGGCATACTGAAAATGCCCCATTTATTGTGAAATAGTATAAAATAAATAGCTTTGCTTTTTGTTTCAAAATATTTCTTCAGCAACTATTAAATCAATTAAATCATACTATTTGAAGTGTAGTGTATATAAGCACCAGGAAAATGGGTAAAATAGTAAAGAAAATTATTTAAACTTTTGATAATACGTATTTTTCTCAATTTTAAGCTATAATTTAATACAAATTACCTCTGATATAGAAAACACTACGCTATGAACGAGTTCCGCACGTTTGAAAAGTGAGTCTATATATTTTAATGAAAGCTCATACTTATTAGATCTTGTTAGTTTCAATTTCAGCACTATCTATAAAATAGAACCAATTATCTATAAGCAACTTTTCTAACCAAATATTTATTCGCCTCTTTTTGATATTTCTTCAGTTGTATTGTCTTTTTAGACATCTTTTTTTTCAGAATGTCCAATAAATTAATGAGAATATGGAATGATAAATTATTACAAGTAAAAATCTACAAGCAAGAACTGTAATAAAGAGCACCAGAGATGTTTGTTGAAGGCAAAAAATTCGATCTTGAAAGAGCAATGCTGTGTTACAAGTGTAGGCGAGCATAACATAAGATGGAGTCAGTGCCGTTATGATTACTTAACCCTAGTTAATAATCCTAGAATTCGGAAAAACATGGCAGCTGCAATAAATCTTTTAGACTAAACCTCGTAGAAAAATATTTCTATAGAGTTAGATTTTCTAGTCTAATTTATTTGTTGGTTACCCGATTATTTAAACAATATTATTATTGCTCCCTTACATTGTATTACAATAAAGTATTGAAACGGTCAAACAGTTACAGATAGGATAACATTATTAAAACTCCTTATTTCCAAATAAAAACATGCTTATTATTAAAATGTTTGTTATTGAAGAAAATAAAAAAGACAATATGTTAGTATGCCACTTAAGCTCCTATAATTTACTCTTACGTAATAAAACAAATTTGTGACCTTTCTTGACATGGTTTATAGTTTCTAAAAATTGCAGGAAAATTAAATCGATTAATACCGCTTCTCTTAATTTTACATACACACAAAAGGTGACACTACCACTTGACAACTTTGTGTGAAATGTCCGCTACTACTGCTATAAAAGAAATACTGTACTGCTAAAACATTACTGAAACACAGATCTTGCACATTATTGTTGCAGGTTCGTAAATTAATAAATACACACTGGCGATTGTATTTAATTAACAGAAATATATTTACACAAAGTCAACTTAACAAATATTTACACAAAAACTAATCTGCACTAATTAATCAATTATCACTATTTATCACCGTATAATGAGCACTAGTAATACTGGAATAAATTTGAACAACTACAAAAAACACATTAACACCGTTATAAAAATAACTCGCACTTGTTACTG
>JAGFPH010000367.1:248369-262292 GCA_018207615.1 Philaenus spumarius
TTCGCTCACAGAGAAAAACTCGCTTCGCTCACAGAGAAAAACTCGCTTTGCTCACAGAGAAAAACTCGCTTCGCGAGTTTGGATCCCGGCCGTAGGGCTCGGATCAGAAGCTGCCCCCACGTGGATTTGAACCCAGTACTTTTATGGTATTTTATATTTTGATCGTATTCGGGGAAACCAGACGGGCTATAAGGTCGTGTAAGCATACAAAATGTGCAGAACAATATACTATATTTATTCTTTTAGATAAAAGTGGTATAGGCCTATATATTATATAATTTTTAATGACAACCCAAAACGTGTTATGGGGACCATGATCGGTGGTCATATTAAGACCATATGAGTCAATTTTGAGCTTCAAATTTAATACACTTTCAAGAGTAGGCTAATTGAAAAATTGTGTAAATTGTAAATAATTAATTGATTAAACGGTAAAAACAATCCATGTTTCAAATTAAGTATAAATAATTTAACAACTACTACGTAATTCGAATACAATCAGTATTATTTTCCCGGGCGATTTAGTTCTTGTTCAGTATATTTCGGATAGTTTTTATGTGTTCGACAAATTATTTATGTCACTTTTAATCTTTTTCACTTCATTACGAACTTAATTATGAACTTTTTTTATGAAGTTAATTTTACATTTGAATTGGAAGTACGGAAAATCAACATCCGAAATGCAACAAACGTGTTTCTTTTGAAACTCTTAAATAGATGTGATTATTAAAATACCAAAGTCCGGGTCATTATTAAAATTTAGTTGCTATATTGGAAGTTCGTAGTCATTTTTAACGTTTGAAAAAAAATTTTATTTACATTGTTAAAGTATATAAGACACCTCAATTAATGTTTCTTATAGGTTCAATAGCTTACGAGGTACCAATAGTGTCAACGGTAAAATAACCGTCCTATCAAGTACAGAATATTTCAGAAGCAAATGTTAATACTACAATTATAACTTTTGGATGTAATGTAAATATTTTACAAAAAATAACTCAATACATTTTAATGAACTGTTGGTAGTTTTAAATTGTTACCGTATAATTAAAGGTTTTATAGACCAGGGAAATTAGACAATGAATCCTAAATATTTTTCTACAGCTCCGATCGAAATGCGGTTATCGGCATTGTGTTCGGAGACATCTCAGGAAAAAGTCTACATATAGCGCCTTGTCGGCAGACAAAAAGTGCATTTTGGGCATGCATAAAGTGCATCTAGAAAGTACATAATTTCCCATAATTTATAAAAAAGAATTTGAATTCATGAAAACTTATCAAAATTTGTATGCAGGGGTTTTGGGGGTCGCAGATTCCGAATCTGCCCTTGAAAAATATGTCCGACCACCCTGGGACCCCCCATGGGGGCAGGGGGGGCACTTCGGCAAAAAGTAACAAAGTGAAGCATTCTCATTGCATTAGAATCAATCAGAGGGCCTTCAAATGTTTTACTAAAGTAACCCCCACCCCATACCCCCATGGGGGGTCCCAGGGCGATCGGACATATTTTTAAAGGAAATACCGACCCCAATAACTCCCGAGTGACATTTTCTAATGATTTACTAAGCCCTTTGATTTTTTGCCGAAGTGTCCTCCCCCTGCCCCTGTCAATAATTTTATAAATTATGGGAAATGATGCACTTCTAGATGCACTTTATGCATGTCCAAAATGCACTTTTTGTTTGCCGACAAGGTATTATATTATGTAGACTTTTTTCTGAGACTTCTCCGAATACAATGCCGAAAACCGCATCTCGATCGGAGCTGTAGAAAAATATTTAGTTATTCTGGATGATTTTGGTCTAATTTCCCAGAGGCACTTGGATCGGAGTAGGCTGTTGAGGGTAGCAAAGACCAATAAATAATGTAAGGCAAAGGCAGACACAACCAAGCACAGTGTGCGTTGTAATTTCACAACAAATATTTAATTAATCAATAGTCAACATTTCAAATAAATTTTGATAATACCCAAAAAAGGAAACAATATCATATATGTAACACCACATGTTTAAATTATAATACCGTAGGCCATTTTCGTAGATTTTTATTTATGTTTTCTGTTACCTAACCTAGAAAAACTGTTGATTGTAAAGAATATTTATTACTTGATTATAAATTTGCCAAATTGGTTGCTGTGGTAATAAATGTAAATGCTTTTAAGAAACATGTTTTCTTTAATATAGGCCTAACCTTAAATTGATTTGTTTTAAATTCAAATCAGCTATTATATTTATAATATGTACCAACAGGTGTAAATTAATTATAATACAGTAAGCCTATTTCGTTGATTTCTGTTTGTGTTTGCTTTTATTTTGTTAACCTAATCTACAAAAGCTGTTGGTTTTGAAGAATAATTCACTGATTATAAATTTGTTAAGTTGGTTGCTATGGTAATGAATGTAAACACACATGTGTTGCTAAGCTTTTGATCTGAATCAACAGGTTTATTTATAGGGCTTGGAGTAAACCGCCGTGTGTCACAATTTTTGCTTTTTAAAATGAAATTTTTGCAAAATCCTTTCTTAATGTGCGTCTGTAACCCCCTTAAGAATATAAATACACATTTTCGTAATGTTATCTTAAGCAGTTTTCGCTCTACGTTTATGTTAGTAAGTCAGGACAAAGTATATATAAGTAGATTTTCTAAGATTATTATAAATTTTCGTTTGGGCTATTTACTGTTATGCGAAAGATCAGATAACATCATTATACATCGTGCAACATAATAATTGTAAATTGTATACGTAGTAGAAATAGATTTCACCAATTATACCTTCCCCAAAGAATCTCTTTCAAAATGAAACCTGATGCCCAACTACATATGCGATAAGTTATACTGAACTCTGCTCGGGACTGCATAATATTACAACAGATAGAACAAGAGGAAGTAAGCTTCATGTTTAAATGAGAAATTAAAATAACACATTATGCACAGAATACTAATGTATATAATACATAGGTAATGGTTAAAAAGCATGTGAAAGTAGTATGACAGCAAATTAAACCCTTGACCCTGAAGAGAATAATCTCCTAGTTGGCTTTGACCACTACGTGTCATGGAAGTATTAAATATCCGTTATAAGGAAAATGTATACACGAAATGGGAATGCTTCACAGGCATCGTACAGGCATGCTGCACTAACAAAACACAGCAATAAAATACTACAGTGTGTGAGTTGTATTGTAAAAAACGAGACCTATTCCTGGTGGATAGAGAAATCATCTATAAGTTTAGGAAAATACAATGTTTAAAAACATTGAACTTTCAGCAAAATTAATCAGATACACATCAAACTCTATTCTCGGTCAAACCAAATTGATGTCATTAATGTGACATATCGTAGTAATAATAAAACACTTTATTTATTGTGATAAAGTTGTGATAATTGATTCCTCCCTTTAATATATTTTTTACATACACATATACTAATATGTAACACCCCATTTTTGACTTACAATACAGTAATTTGATTTTTGTTTGTGCTGGTTTTACCTAATCCTAAAACATTTTTTTGGTTGTGAAGAATAATTAAATGAATCTAAATTTTCCAAGTTGGTTGCTATGGTAATACATGTCAGTGCTTTTAAGTATGTAGGATAAAAACCTTAAATGCTTGTGTAACCTAAAATATGTCAAAATCAGCTGTTTTATTTATATATGTAACAACAGATGTTTGAATTAAATTATAATGCAGTAAACATTTTCGTTGTTACTTTCTCACTATACTATAGTATAGAGAAAGTATAGTGATCGCAAAAAAAATCGATGTTGAGATTTTTGTGGAAATATCCGTTTTGGGACCACCTGAGTCCAAAAAAGTGGTTTTTACAAAATGTCTGTCTGTATGTATGTCTGCATGTATGTCTGTATGTCTGTATGTATGTCTGTATGTAGACAAAGCTGGAGAGAAAACTATTCGATCGATTTCAACCAAATTTGCACCAGACATGTCCAGTACGCCTGTATAGATGCACGAAAAAGGGTTTTGAACAATTTTTGAAAAACAACCTCCTTTTCGGCCAAAAAACCCCCAAAAAATCAGTTATTATTTTTTTATTAAAAAACGGCTCTAACGATTTTGATAAAATTTGGCTTATTTGTAGCCTTTAATGTGCCCTACCATATACAGAAACCCGCATCTTTCTAAAAATTCTCGTTTAGCTAATAATAATAATAATAATAACTGTTTTTGGGGGTTTTTTGGCCATAAAGCGGGTTGTTTAAAAAAATTTCAAAACCATTTTACGTGCATCTACGAAGACCTAATTGACGTGTTTGGTGTAAATTTTTTCGAAATCGATAGAATAGTTTTCTCTCTAGATAATAATAATAATATTTGTTAGTTAATCTCCAACTTTAATAAAAAAACTCTCCTACCCCACCCTACAAGTCACAGTGAATCTGTTTAGTAATTTAAATGTATTTAAAAGCATGTGCCAGTTCCTGGTACCGTTTATTTATTTTATTGGTATCTATGTTACGAATAAAGTCTATACAATTCAGGAAGAAAACGTAAACAATATTGCAATACTATTAAGATCAATAACGCAAATAGGTTTTATGTGTTGCACAAATGGTTTATTTCTCTTTTAGCCCTGCATTGGTTATAACATTTCTTAGACCGAGTTTAATTAAATGTTTAACTTGTTTAGAGCAATGGAAAGTACGGAAATCTAACATCCGCAAATGCACACAAAATCACAATAATTCGACCACGCAGCTGAACCGCTGACGTGAGTTGAGCAAATTTCCAAAATTAAGTTCATGTTTTAGGTTTTCAACCAACAATTTGGGAAATAGGTCTATTCACGACCGGTGCTGAATAGCTACAAAATTCTTCGCACGCCATTCCGCGTATTGGGAGTATCTTCAATACACAATGCAATGCGTGCTTCGCACGCCATTCCACATATTGGGAGTATTTTCAATACAGAGTGCATTGCGTGCTTCGCACGCCATTCCTCATATTGGGAGTATCTTTAGTACAGAAAGCATTGCGTGCTTTGGACGCCATTCTGCATATTGGGAGTATCTTCAATACGCAATGCATTGCGTGCTTCGCACGCCAACCCCCGTACTGGCTGTATCTTCAATACACAATGCATTGCATGCTTCACAAGCCAACCCCGCTTTGAACCGGGTACTTTTATGGTATTTTATGTTTTGATCGATTTTGAGAGAACAAAATCTACAGAATAACATCCTATATTTTATATTTGTGGAAAAATCTCAAAAAATATTTACTTCTGGTCAAAAACGGATTTTTTTGGCTAACGAACTCTTCCGAGCGACATAGACAACCAACATGTGTACCAAATTTCGACCAAATCGGATTTAAAATGCGGCCGCTAGAGTGCGAACACATATATGATTTTTAACGACACCCCAGAACGTGTTCTGGGGACCACGATCGATGCTCATTTCTACTCCCGACCTTGGGTCTTACCATAAGGGCCACTGCAATAGCTCATTTTTCCTATGGAAATTCGCTAATAATAAGACAGTGAAGGGTTGCATAATACATTTTAAGTTTACAGGACATACTGGAAAATGTTGGTAACTTTTTTTAGTGTCTTTAAAAAAGTAATGGAAGATTATGATATGATAAATACTTAAGGAGATATAGTGCCTACCCCAAATTTATTTTTAATAAAAAATATGAAATGTTCGGTTGGAATCCAACTGACAGTCGGCGAAACGAGTTTGTGGCACATCTGAGAATGTTTGGTTGCCAGCTACGATTGTGGTACAATGCGAGTGCAATAATCATTTTGTGGAAGCGTAGAACAGGTCAGTTGTACTGATCACACGGTCTATTGCCTAGTAAGACGATGTTAACGGACGGACGGTGTACTGTTAACCTGATCAGACAGTTTTACGCTTTATTCAATGAATCTTCTTCAGCCGTTGCTCTCATTACACCGGCTCAATCATCTGTAACCTGATTCTAGTTCGGTTTTCCTTTCTCGCGCATACAATAACTTTGGGACTCCGCTCCAAATCAGCTGTTTTATTTACAATATGTAACAACATATGCTTGAATTATAATACAGTCAGCCTTTTAAGTTGGTTTTTTGCTAATTCAAATTTGCTAAGTTGGTTGTTATGGTAATGCATGTAAGTGCATTCAACAAACATTGCTAAGCTTCTGAACCGGATCACCTGTTTTATCTGTTGTAGGTCGGGGAGTAAACCCTCGTGTCATCACCATTTTTACGTTAAAAATAAAATTGTTGCAAAATCCTTTCTTAGTTTGCGTCTACGATCCCATATGACCTTTATATTTTCATATTTTTATCTTAAGGAGTTTTTACTCTTCGTTGATTCTATGTCAGTCTATTTTGACGAAGCCCCTTATATACAGGGTGTCCCATAAGTAAAGTGCCAAACTTCGGGGAATGGTTCTATGGGTCAAATTAAAGAGAAAAAGTGCATATAAACACAGACCTGTAAACGCTTCGTTTTCCAGATATCCGCCATTTTGTTTTTTGTACAAAATAATTCTTATCTAGAGAACGGTTTGACTGATTGAGTTCAAACTTGGCAAGAAGTTTAACCTAACAATGATATATTTCAAGAAAAATAAGCGATTAAATCTAATCATGCGTTTTAAAATGGCGGATATCTAGAAAACGGAGCGTTTTCGGGCCTGTGTTTATATGCACTTTTTTCTTATTTTGACCCATAGAACCATTCCCCGAAGTTGAGCACTTTACTAATGGGACACTCTGTATAGCTTTAGATTTCACAGTTTACAAACAAAAGGTAAACTCGTGCTTGTCTATGAAGTATGCTCATAGTTTCAATTACTTGTTTATGTCTAGACCTGTTCCATAAACCTATTAGGCTGCATATTAGCATATGTATACTAATATTATAAAGATGTAAAATTTGTTTGTTTGTAGGAGGTAATCTGCTAAACTACTGAACCGATTGATGAAAAAACAGTTTTACTAATAAAAAGCTACTCTATCCCTGAGTAACATAGGCTGTAATTCATTTTTATAAAAACATTTTTATTTCAATATTTGTAAATTTTGTCGGAAAACATCTTAAGTTAGGGCTAGACTGATGAACCAACACATGCATTTTTACATTTATTACCAATTGAATAAAATAACAGATAAAACAGCTGTTTGATCTAATATTTCCATTAACAGCTGATTTCAAACTTTGAAGCAATTATTTGTATTTCTAACTTTTAGATTTTGTTTTTATTAAAGTGTAAACCTGAGTCTTGCTGGGTTCTTTTAATCTTTATTACAACTGCTGTTATAAAATATGCGAAATAATTTGATATATTATTAATTGTACACCTTTATTAATTAAAAAGAAAACATAACATGATTATGTGTATAGAATGTTCCAACGGGGTTGGCGTGCGGAGCACGCAGGGGTTTCCCTAGTTCCTAATAAAACTAAAGGTTTTTTTTTAACCAGTTCTATAAAATTAACGAAGTAATTTTACTTGTTGCATAAAACAATGTAGGGAATAGATATAAACGGTCTCGTACATTTTTACATTCCGATACTTATTGCATTTTATCATTCCTCAAATAGTTTTACTTGTAAACGCACCCAAAACACCGCAATTATACTGTATTAGTATAACCCATATTATTACTGGTACTCCTAAAGCAGGGCCTTCGATAATGTGGGAAAGGCTTATTTGTCCCGGGCCCAGAGGTTTAGTTAGAGATAAAAAAACAATGCATAAATATTTAAACTATTGAAAATTTTGTTAATTTTTGAATATTTCATAAAAAGACGCATTATGAAATAAAAACCAATTAATTGGAATAAGATTTGTCAATTAATCTTGAATTGAATTAAGATTCGTTAGTTAATCGTTGTTTGTTTACTAGCGTTTAATCTAGAGTTATTTATTTTTCTTAGTGGGATTCTGCAAGGCCTCATTTTTATGCTTGTTTGTCTAATAGGATTGTCCGTTTATTGTATGGACGACGCTCCAATTCTTTTCGTTTGTACGAGTTATTTTTCCTACTATGTTTTACTTTTCCATTTGATTTTGTGATTTCCGGGCCATATATGATCGCAATTTCCTATTTATTGACTAGGCCTATTTAGATGTTTTTAAATTCTGTTATACTAATATTTACGGGTCATTTTCTCAAGACAATGCAGTGTGTATTTCAAAAGTTATTAGTATCCTACATTTATTTTTTAGACTAAACCCCAAAAAGTTTCATTCTAGTACCCGGTACAAAAAAAATCTAATAAAATAGTTGCTTCCGGTTGTTGGATTTTTTGGCTAACGAACTCGTTCGATCGACTTTGAAATTTGAACTAAATCGGACGTAAAATTTGCCCATTATAGTGCGAACACATATATATATAATTTTGAATGACACCCCAACGTGTTCTGGGAACCATGATCGGTGTTCATTGACCAATCCCGACCTTAGGTATCACCATAAGAGTCACTGCAATAGCTCATCTTTCCTATGGAAATTCGCTAAAAAAATTTAAAATTCATTTAAATTTGAAGAAACCAAAGTTTCCTATTTTACAGTTCTGCGATGGATGTTTTGAAAACGACTAGGGCTGGTGGGCAGCAAAGGCGCTTTTAGATTTGTATGTCACGTCCCAAATTTGTCTTTGAACAGACTCGTCTTGACGACGGAAGTGAAACTCTGTTTTATTTTAGCGATCGACCAAAGTTAAAGGCAGCCGGATATCACAGCCTATTTGACACTGCCATTCACTTTCTCGACGTAGCCAATAGTTGTCTAAAATTTCGTTGAAGTTTTATCTTGTTCGTACTGTATACTTAAATCACGACTTAAATTTCGTCGAAAGCCCATTCCCGGTTCGTTTTGATCCATTACCTTAGTTTCTCATTTTAATTTTAATAAATCCTTCAAAGTTTGACAAATTTTAATTACATTAAATTAAATGACATAGACATTAATTTTCTCTTACAATCATTCTCTTTCATATGTGAAATTACATTTTTGGTTTACAAAAACATGTAGGAATTGTAACTTTTTTTGTCCTTGTACGTATAGTAATAATTAGTCTTACACCTGAAGCCTATACAAATTTCTTAAGTATCCTCCAGATGCTCTGCATAAATTTACCATTGACACACTTCTGAACACATTTTTTACAAAATATCGTGTAGTATTATTCCGGTTGTCACATTTTGAAAGAAGTTAGGGGCAGGTATAACATTATTAAGTAGAAATAGTTAGATAAAGGAAACATTAATTATCGCATCAATATTCTGCACTATGCATGCTGGAATACTGTGCGTGACAGTATTAAACATTAAAAATATCAGTTTAGTCAATACACAAATTTGAACTACTGTCAGCAGATGACTTGAATGCTTGCGAGGGGGCAGCGGGGTGCGGGAAAGAGTTCTCCCACCACAGCACTAACTAGTGGTAGGGGATGCCTTCACTATGACAACCACGCTACTGTTGGCGTGGCTTGGGGGACAAGGCTGCTCTAGCCAATAGCGGCCGCATTCCATACACAAGCATTCAAGTCATCTGCTGACAATAATTTAGAGTTTTTAATCGACCTTTGTAGTTAAACCTTCTATCCCAAGGTATTTGATACGCATTTGATTGAAAGGAATTAATTATTCGTTTATTTCACCGTAAAAGTTATGATCCTGTATAAATTGATATTTGTTGAGATGTCAGTACTGTATACATAAAAACAGATCTTGATTAAAGACGTTTTCAGTGACGAAGGCATGTTTCAGCGTTGAAGCTTGAGCTTGAATCAGCTAAGGGCGAACTACGGGATGTGCGATTTAATGAGAGTCTTACAAGAAAAAAATATGGTTCGATGTCATACAATGGACATATTTATATGTTGCAAAATTCTGTATTTGGAAATTTTCGAACTAAAACAACTTGGCTAACGGTATTCCTAGTCGCTGAAATAACAGACATTGTAATTATTTTAATAACTGATATTTGTTAACCAATAGTAAACAATTATTGTAGTATGAAATGATTAGATGTTTTTATTCACATTAGAGATAAAAAATAAGTCGCAAGAAGTTAAAATTTATAATGATGAAAAATATAAGTGTTTGAAGTGAAACAGCGCGATTGGGCAAATTTGCTGATTAGACGTAAAGTGAAACTTTTTCCCTTTTCCGAAAGAATCATTTCTAATCTCTCTGTCAAATGCGTCATACGCACTCTACACGCATGTGCAGTTTTCTCTAGCTATGGTAGCATGAATTGGCCTGATCGAGACGAGTAGTATATTGAAACGCTTCCTCTTCTCCGACTCCAACCGGCAGTTGAAAAGAAAGAGAGGCGGAACCATTTCTATTCTCTCCGTAAACAGCCTACGCGCATGCGCCGCGTGTAATGTGTTAATACGTATTATAGGGATCCAATATACGCTTGCATTATATTGTACATTAGCTGTACACGTTTTAATATTTATTTAATTTTTATTGAAGTATAAAGCTTAATGGACGAAATCAAGTGTTATATGTTTGAATCGTTTTTATTGTTTCCAATTAATTTTGTTTACTTCGTTCTTAAAAAGGAACTACAGGCCTACAAACAACCAACTATATCTAACTGAAGGTCATACCGATTTTCAACATGGGAAATATACAGAGCCTATAATAAAATATTTTACTCAAAAACCTGAAATACGTTTGGAAAACAAAAGAAAAGATCGTACATTTTAACCACAGGCCTACTTAAATCTATGATTTTAATCCTAAATATTTTAAATTCAGTCATTTAGACAAAACAATATTATTGTTCATTTTAAAATTCACTCAATTTCTCATCGTCAGTAGGCCTACATTTATAACTAATGGAGGTTCTAACTTTTATGATAAATAGCAATAATTCAAGATAGTGATAGTTTAAAATATAGTTTTATGTTTGTTGGCCTAATTTGTTTCATAGCTGTCAAGAGTGGAGTAAACAAAAAGGATTGTAAAAATACATACATTTTAAACGATTTCTAACCTCAAAGCCAATCATTTAAAATATCAAATGCAAAGAGAGCAACGCATAAAACCAACTGTTTCTAAGCAGTTTCAATTCTAAGCGCGAGAGGCTCACGCACTTTTTGTGTTTTGATTGTTCAAAGTTTGATTTTTAAATACATGCTAAATTCATCTTTGTCTATCTGTAAGATTTATTGCAATGGGTCTAGCTTCGTTATTTAAAAGTTGTTTTGTAATAAGAGGTTAGATTGGACAACTTTAACTGACCCTCAGTCAAATATACCCAACCAAAAATGTAATACACATGTATAAAAAACACGCTTGTTTCTATCATAATGTCACATAAAATTTTCGGTATCACACTTCACCCATAATTTCTGTCTTATATTATCAGTTAATAAGTTAACTGGAAAGTTAATGGAAATTGATAAATAAAAAAAATATTTCATCTAATTAAGGTGGATTTCCTTCAGTTATATTCCACGTAACAATTGTTTATATTGTAATTTTATAAATTGAATATAGTAGCAACTGAAAACTTACTGCTCTATAATATATGGATTCTTTGCATCTTTGCAGACTATGTGTCCCCCTTTGAACACTGATGTGAGGTCGCGCCTCCCCCGATACCACCACCATATGTGGTTAATACAAGTAGTAGAATTGGAATTTGAAACTGAAGCTGGTTAGGATAGCTGCAGCTGGTTATTAAATGAAAATATAGAATGACTAGCTGGCACGATCCGGTTTTGCACGGATAGACAAATCAAAGATAAATGTATATTAACAAAAAATATATTATATCAATCCCCTAAATATATTACACTATGTATTTCTTATGAGGATTTTTAGTAACGTTTACCAACCCAAACCTCCCCCAAAATTTCGAAATTTTTGAAAACCTTTCTCAGCAAGCACCTATGGCCCTAGGGGAAGCTAAGTACCAAATTTCGTTCCAATCCGTTCAGTGGTTTTGGAGAAATTGGGATTTATTAACTTTGACCCCTCCAAACCCCCTCTAAAATTTCGAATTTTTTGAAACCATTTTTTAGTGAGCACCAGTGGATTTGGCTTTTATATATATAGAAGATAATTTCACACAAAAAATTAATATTACCACACATAATTTTATTTTAAACATATTATTATCAGGACATATGAAATCAAAGAACTAAATAGAAATTTATTTGAGGTAATCTATGCTCTATTTTAGATTGGCATGTAATACCAGTCATTTTCACAACATTAATGAGAGAGCTGGCACTGTTTGTCCTTGATAATATTTTGAATATTTTAAATTTTTATGCACTCACGCCTCTATTGAAATTCTCCCCCAGGTTGAGAACGTGCTGTTTAAAGTGGTAGAATTTTTGGAAGTCTACTTTACAAAATGGAAATTGAAAAACCCTCCAAATTTCCACCAAAAGGCTTTATGGTATTTTTTGACGGCTAGCTTGTTTACTCGAAGGACAGCGCCGACGCCATCTACAAAGACGAACGAAAGCATGACTGGAATAAATATTTCGGATTCCTTAGGTCAAGAAACGTGATAACCGCTCAAAAGTCAAGGTCACATTTTCATACTGTATGATTAACAAAAATATCAAATACAAATAATGTCTAAAAATACTCAACGTTCACAGACTTTGCTTTTCTAGTATTAATGCCACTCGCACAATACTCAAAAATAGACACATTTTGCTTTCGAACCACTCCGCGGTACTTGTAGAAAGCACATGTGCTGTGGGAAAGTACAAGAGTTTCGAATCTTGAGATTTTTTTGTAAAAAATTATTTATAACATTGAATAAATCTGTTTCCCAAACACAAACTAATTCTTTTAATTAACTAGTGAAACCGGATTCTAGCCGAGACCTAGTGAAAGTATGATACGAACAAACTAGAACTCTTTTACGTCTAATCATTATTATTATTTCCTTCGCTCTTTATTAAACTGATGCAAATGCAAGTCTACTTTTATTTATCTGATTTTAATGTAATTAGTAAGTACTTAGTTTTGATGTAATTTATTTACAGTAATTAAATTAGCATATGTTTTGTTTTTCGTGATATTCTAAGATATTTTTGTTTCTAATTAAATTTTCTGTGTGCAAAGGCCACATATCAGGTGTCTTAAAAGTCCCCCCCCCTTTAACTTTTGTGTTTGTTAAAACAAACAAATATCCTTTGGGGAACGATACTAACTTAGCCCAAAGTATCTTTTGAAGCAATCGGAAATTTTGAGTGTCCCCTAAAAATGGGGGATTTTGGGGGCAACTCAACATTTTTAAATGGCAAGTATGGTCATGTGATACCTCATTTTAAAGGTCTATTTAAGACTAATAAAATGACATAAAGAAAATAAAAATCTGACCACCCAAAACAAAATGGCGGCCCTAAACGTGTTGAAATAAATCGGCATAAAGTTGTTAATATCTCGAAAAGGAAGAGTTTTTAGAAAAAATTTCAAGAGACAAAGAATGTTTACTTTAAATTACTTGTCCTAAGGAATTGCTTCCAAATCGATTTAGTAAATTTTAAGTCGACTCCTACATCTTAGAAAATTTACGAAATCGATTTGAAAGCTATTTTTGTGGTCAAGCACTTTGAAATAAACATTTTTGTCTCTTGAAATTTTTCTAAAAACTCATCTTTTGGAGATATTAGCAACTTTATGTCGATTTATTTCAAGACGCTTAGAGCCGACATATTGTTTTGGGACGTCCGATTTTTATTTTCTATATGCCAGTTTCCTAGTTTTAAATAGACCTTTAAAATGTGGTATCACATGACCATACTTCCCATTTAAACATTTGGAGTTGCCCCCAAAATCCCCCATTTTTAGGGGACATTCAAAATTTCCGATTGCTTCAAAAGATACTTTGCGTTAAGTTAGTATCATTCCCCAAAGGATATTTGTTTGTTTTAACGAACACAAAAGTTAAAGGGGGGGGGGGGGGGGG
>JAGFPH010000367.1:267986-293251 GCA_018207615.1 Philaenus spumarius
GGGGGGGGGGGGGGGGGGGGTATATACGGAAAATATACAATAAAAACAGTTTAAGAATGCTCGCGATGATCCTTTTGTATTGAACAATATATCGTTAGAAAACGATTACGGTAAATCGAGGGACTGCTGATACATGTTATACATTTTTCAATGGTACAATGAAAACAGTATCTTAACTACAAAATTATATAAAAAACGAGTAGTGCTACATTGTCACACTAGCAAGCGCGCTCTGTAATAGAAACGAACAAGAGACAGGACTATTTTTATTCTTCACTAACATAATTTGACCTGGAGCGCTTTTTTAAGCTGGGTCAGTTCACGCGTTCACGCTGTAATACTCTCAATCATTTCAGAATTCAAATTGCATTTTCATTCGTAAATTAGACTGTTTGTCTCTAACTGAAATAATGGACATTATGATATGATTGTATGTATACATACAAATGAGTACAAAAGTGTCTATGAAGGTATGGCCTAAAATGTTTAGTTTTCCGTGTAAAAGTGTTTAGGTTATATAAAATTATTATTTAAATACCACTTACAATACAGAGATGAAATTTTTGCACACATTTTGTCCTTTTAAAGACCTATTTAGGAAAAGAATGGTTAAACTTGTAATTTTTTTAAATGGCGAGAATTAAAAGTTTTCAAATCCAAATAACATAAAAACGGCCGAATCCATAAAAAATTACAAATTGTATTTTTTTTAGCACGTTTTGTATTCAATTTAAAAATGTCCGTTACAAAGAAGCTCCGTGAAACATGGTGAAACTACATTAATTAAGTTGCTTAAAAAAGTTGTGGTTTTGTCAATTTTTGTGGATACGCTCGTTTTTATGTTGTTTGAATTTGAAAACTTGTAATGGCCGCCATTTTGAAAGGTTACAAGTTTAACAATTTTTTAAAGAGTGTTCAAAGAAAATTAGTTTTTGAGAAGAAAATTGAATTTGTAGTGGCAGTTATCGAAAAAATTTCTGCTAACTCACAAAGTCTAATTAAATGTTGTCATAGTATGTAAATACTCCAACTATGGTCAACTGGGTAACTTTTCCCCATTTTTTGTGTTTCTTCACATAAATTGCCTTATATTCCTCATACATATATAATTAACTTCCATGTACTATTGTTTTTTTAACGTTGCGTATTTCCAAGTGCATATTGACCGGTTTTTAAAACTCAGAACCTATGTATTTTATTTATAAGATTTTTTGAAAATTTGGGCCAATCTTGCCTTTAATTTTGGTAATATTGTCCCAAATGTAAAATTTCATAAACACTAAGGCCAAATATAATTTCTGACAATGTTATCCCAATTATAATTATGGGTTTATGTAGGTAGTTGGGGATCAAATAAAATGAAATTAAACATTGTACTAAAGTAATAAACATGTATTACATGTGTGTTTTGAAAATATTACTCTTAATTTTTATCACAAGAACCAAGTCGATATCTCTATTTGGTAACTAACAGTTTTCCAAGTTAAAGTTATCCTTAAAGGGCCAAAGTTTGTGTTCAATTTAAGGGTCAGCTCTAGTAAAACAGAAAACAACCTACGACTCCCTATTTCGGCGGTAGGTTACGCGGACATTGCTCATCCTAAATCCTTTTAAAACCCGCAATTATTCAAATAGCGTTTTTAAAAAAGTACCAAAATCTTGAGGACGAAAATCTTCAGGCGAATGGCTTGGTAGTTTTTCGCTACAATTAATAGTGACAACATAAAAAAATATTAAAAATCAATGTTTTAAATTGTAAATAAATATTAAACAAAATATTTTTCTTAATTTTTAAAAAGCCATTTGCATGCATATTGACCAAAGCTTTAAAATGACATATCGTTTATAATTTCCCGATCAAAAATAAAGGAAAAATTTTGATTTTAATTTAACATTGGTCTTATGGAGTGTCAGCCAACAAGGCCGACAGTTAGAGCCGACCCTTAAGACCATATTATGTTTTTTTTTCTAATTTTGTTTCTTTTGATTTGAAAAATAATCATTATTTAAATATTAACATAAATATTATAACAATAATATATTCTGTTAAATAGTGTTTGGAAAAATTATTTGTATTTTTAATCTGTTAGCCCTCCCTAACGAAGATCCTGCGTACGCCCTTGGTAACTGGTGTTTTAATTTATTTAGTTATGTATGTAAATTTTAATAATATAATGATATCTTTTTCGGTTGAAACTGAGTACGACTTCAAGTGTTATAATATAAAAGTAAATAATTAAAACATAACAATAGTTCACGCCAAGTTAAACTAACTATTCAGCGTGATATAAATGTTGTGAAAATTATATTCTATTTCTGTTGTGTTAAAATAATGCAAACTTGGATGGAAAGATATCGTTAAAATTTCGCAACGTTTGTTAGTCTAGGTTGCAGTAGCCAAGTTATCCTGCGCAGATATAGAGTGGCTCCTGTCACTAGGTCACTAGACTAACCTGTCCGGTTTCTCTGTCCCTCGAGGCCCTATTAGCGATACAATCGATTCCAACATAATGTATCAAAACAAGCGCGTTCGGTCGATTAGTAACCAAATACGCATTACTTATATCATTGTTCTAAGGCTTGTCGGAAGCACATTTTCATTTGGGGTAACTATTCCTTATAAAATGTAAATTACGATTTACAAGTTAATACCAGGTGTCTTAAAAGCCCCCCTCCCCAGTTTAACTTTTGTGTTTGTTTTTGTAAACATGTGATACCTCATTTTAAAGGAATATTTAAGACTAGGAAAATGACATAAAGAAAATAAAAATCGGACCACCCAAAACAAAATGGTGGCCCTAAACGTGTTGAAATAAATCGACATAAAGTAGCTAATATCTCGAAAAGGAAGAGTTTTTAGAAAAAATTTCGAGAGACAAAAAATGTTTATTTCAAAGTGTTTGACCTTAAATATTGCTTCCAAATCGATTTCGTAAATTTTAAGTCAACTCCTATATTTTAGAAAATTTTGTAAAAAATAAAACTTACGAAATCGATTTGAAAGGACTTTGAAATAAAAATGTTTTGTCTCTTGAAGTTTTTTCTAAAAACTCTTCCTTTTTGAGATATTAGCAACTTTATGGCGATTTATTTTAACACGTTTAGGGCCGCCATTTTGTTTTGGGTGGTCCGATTTTTATTTTCTTTATGTCATTTTCCTAGTCTTAAATATACCTTTAAAATGAGGTATCACATAACCATACTTCCCATTTAAAAATTTTTAGTTGCCCCTAAAATTCCCCATTTTTAGGAGACACTCAAAATTTCCGATTGCTTCAAAAGATACTTTGGGCTAAGTTAGTATCGTTCTCCAAATGATATTTGTTTGTTTTCACAAACACAAAAGTTAAAGGGGGGGGGGGTCTTTTAAGACACCTGGTATAATTTTAAAATTGACTATTATAAGTCGTTTCGTTTCCGAGTTTTAATTTTAAATGACAAGTTTAATGTTAATTATTTACAGCAAGACCAAAGTAATAACACTAGGTTATGGTTTCTGTTTGTATAGATCTTCCTACTGTCAGGAATTGCTAAATAAATGGTTTTAAGTTTAATGAATGGATGTGTGTGCAGGACATCTACATAATATAAATTATTGAATTCTTTGTGTAAGTGTTACGTACAAAGATTATGTATCTATGTATGTATATAATGATCTATATGTATAAACGGCTTTATCCTGACTGGCTGCCTGACAAAATCAACGCAGATCTAAAACTACTTAGAGATAACGTACCTATACAAATTTGAATGAATATTCGTATGCGGTCGTAGTCACTTACTAAGAAAGGATTTTGCAAAATTTTGATTTTAAAGCGTAAGCATGAGGAAAATCACTCCCAGCCCATAGCCCTATAAAAAATAAAACAGCTGATATTCATCAAAAGTTTAGAAACACAATATTAGGTCCTGGTTAGGCTATTGTAAAGATACCAAAAATTCGTGTTTGTTCATAAGCAGTTGGTACATCATATCAGGGATCATCTCATTAGTCATCAGTCCCTGATATTCATAAAAAAAAAGAAGAAAAAACACATAGCCCATTATATTCATATACCATTTCAAAAACATTAGTAATAAGATTTCATCATGTTTGTAAAAACCATATAGGCTTAAGTGTAGGCCAAAATAATGTAAAAGGAAAGAAAAAATAATGACGTTGAGGAGGAAGAAGAGGAAGATAGTTGGAGTAGAGAGGAAGAAGAAGATAGTTAAATGTAGAGTTTGTTACTAGCTTTGTTGGAGAACAGTTGATTATTTATTTGATGGCAGACAATTTAAAACATACAACATAAATCTGCTAGATTGGGAAGCAAGAAGAAATAATATCAAGTACAGTATTAAAAAAAAAAAAAAAATAGAATATCAAATTATAATATTCACCAAGCCATTTGGGTGAGTCAACTAGAATTATTCATCACAACACATCAGATCCGCAGACCTTCTATTATAAAATTTATATCTCTTCAAAATAACCCACAAAATAACATCATTAACTTCCTTCGTCTAAAAATTGATCAAAGGACAATCTTATTTTAAGTAGAAAATTTTAGCATAAGTTCAAAATTGTAATTATCATTCAATCATCACATACGAATCAATCACAATTCATTAGGCTAAGTAAAGAAATAATTTTATTGTTGTTAGTAATTAAGAATTTTGTTAATTTGTTATGTAGGCAGGGCCGGTGCAAGGGGTTTTCTTGAACATGCGAGAGTAATTTTTGGCCCCCCCTCTATACACAACAACCCCCCGCCCCTATATATGTATATCTATATATATAAAAGCCAAAACCCACTGACTCACTCATCACGATTTCTCAAAAACTACCGAACGGATTGGAATGAAATTTGGTATGTAGCTTCCTCTAGGGCCATAGGTGCTCACTAAGAAAGGGTTTGAAAAAATTTGAAATTTTAGGGGGGGTTTGGGGGGGATCAAAGTTATTAAAAAATGACTTCTTCAAAAACACCGAACGGATTGGAATGGAATTTGGTATGTAGCTTCCTCAAGGACTATAAGTGCTCACTAAGAAAGGGTTTGAAAAAATTCGAAATTTTAGGGGGGGTTTGGGGGGATCAAAGTTATTAAAAAATTACTTCTTCAAAACTACCGAATGGATTTGAATGAAATGGGGGGGGGGGGGATCAAAGTTATTAAATCACGATTTCTTCAGAACTACCGAATGGATTGGAATGAAATTTGGTATGTAGCTTCCTCTAGGGCCATAGGTGCTCAATAAGAAAGGGAATGAAAAATTTTGAAATTTTAGGAGGGATTTGGGGGATCAAAGTTACTAAAATCATAATTTCAGATCTTTTATTATTATGACAATAGTGCTTTTATTATTTAAGATCTATATATATATAAAAGCCAAATACCACTCACTGACTGAACACTTAAGGCTCTTCATTACCTTGAAGAAAACTCCCGAGTGTACAGTATGATTTCAATGCAAAAGGCCTGACTCAAGCCGCAAAATCGTTGAAACATGCATTCGTAATACCGTGTTTCGGATTCTATTTATAAATTAATTATCTGGGAAACTACTTTAAGTTATAAAAAAGGCTTTATATTTTTTACGTGTTACCTTAAAATATGGAAATTATTGCTTAAAACTCCCAAAAAATGCGTTGAAAATAATAGATTTTTACTCATTTAAACTGTTGATTAAAAGGAGTTGCCAACGATTTCTTTCAATTATGAGGTATAAGACAAAAGCACAAAACCTTTAAGAACAATTTAAGATGTTTCACAACTTTTTAGGTTGAAAAACGGCGTCCGAAGCACGGTAATACGAAGTGCATATTTTTGCTGTTTTACGCAAGGTATAGAAGACCCTTAAAAAAGAATACAATAATTACGTTAAAAAGACTGAAAATACCAACCACTACGGGCAACGCCGTACGGGTCAGCTAGTATATTTATATATCTCCTTATTACAATAACAAATGGGTACATTATCAAATGCATACCAATTGAAATTATTTAATTATATAAAATCAAATTTAAATATAACATCGATTACAATTTGACCAAAAGTACCACCTTTTACCACCTTTCTTCAAAAGTACTAGAAAAGATCGTGACAATTTTCAAATCAGGCTATAAATAGATGTTATACTGTTGTTATTGACACATAATTATTACTTTATTAATGTTAGTGAAGTTAGTATAGAATGTACGGCGGTCTCATCATTAGGGGGGCGAATTTTTCACTGAAACCAAAGGGCGCCGATTTCGAAAGGATGGCGCCCTGTACAATACTGTTGTACTTATTTCTGATCTTGTTTATCCATAAAGAGGTGCCAAAAAGAAATAGGGCGTTTCCGCGTTTCTTTTAATTACCGAAAAGGGCGGTCGCGTCTTTAAGAGGGCGAATTTTTCACTGCAACTAAAGGGCGCCGATTTCGAAAGAATGGCGCTCTAAACTGGTGTATGTGGTCTTTTGTGTCCGTAAAGAGGTGACAAAAATAAATATGGCATTTCTTTTAATTCCCGAAAAGGGCGGTCGGGGCGATCGCGTCTTTAGGGAGGGGGGGGCGAATTTTTCACTGAAACTAAAGGGTGCCGACTCTAAAAGGATGGTGCCCTATAGCGGTTATCTGTCTGTCCCTAAAAAAGCGCTAAACAGAAATAGGGAGTTTCTTTTAAAACCCGAAAAGGGCGGCCACGTCTTAGGCAAACATTTTTCGGTGCAAAAAATATTTTCGGAAAATTTCGAAGGCGCCTTGGTCTTGAAATTTTTGCCGCCGTGCCGCCGACGCCGGCTTCGCTTGCTTGTCGGCGCCCCCTCCCTGGCGGCGCCCCATGCGTCAGCATGTTCCGCATGGTCCTTGCGCCTGCCCTGTATGTAGGCTATTATAGACTTTATAGAGACATTGTGTTACAACTAGTTTATAACCGTTAGCAAGCCGGCAAGAAAAAAAAAACTTATAAACATTAAACCCCGAAATAATACTCATATTTACTCAATTTGTATCATTAAATTTGTATTAATTTTATTATTTGTAGTTAAATCATTTCATTGTACTTCTATTTATTTATAAATCGAAGTTACATATCGGGAAATTCGTATAGTATTAATATTGAAATAAATATAATTATACTATACTGAACCATCACACGTTTATCGATTGCATTTCATTCATTACCATAGCAACCAACTTAGCAAATTTAGAATCAGATATTATTATTCTTAATTAATAGAATAATATAAATTCTTAGTTAACTTAGTTAATTATCTTTCACAACAGCCTTTTTAGGTTAGGTTAACAAAATAAAAGCTAACAAAAATCAACGATATAGGCTGTAAAATCAACGCTACTGTATTTTAATTCAAAAATCTGTCGTTACACATGAAAGCGTTTACATTGATTGCTATAGTAACCAACCTAACAAATTTATAATTGGTTAATTAAAAAAAAAATACTAAAGCTTTTTTTGGCTAGGTTAACATCTCTCTACTAAAAATCCTGCATTCTCTCTTAAACTCTGGCCCTACTAGCGTCACGATCTAGGTCACCGCCACCATAACCACCCTACTATCCATCCCTACCTACCCATCCAAGTGCCTCTGTAATAATCAATCGTCATATCTGTAAATATTAGAGTATACAATAATCTGTCTGAATTTGCTTCGGCACGACTCGTTGCGGTGGTTTGTGAGCGAAGCGAAACCCACTAGTAATACATAAAAGTGTGTTTTATAATAATGTAGATCGGTTATGTAGAATTGGTGATCTTTTAGCTAAATGTTCGAATTTAGGGTAATTTTAATTAATGAAAGAGGTCGCTTCGCCCATGACAGGTCGTAAAATGTTGAATCAATAAATTTTAGTTTGCGTATGTAATAAATGGTCCGCATACTGTATGCCGTCTGTATCACTGTGCTGTCTCCTTTTCATAACATGTGAAAAAGTAAATTGAAAGTCACCACTATTGATCGCGTTCGATAGCTGAAAAGTGTCCTACAAGACCATGGTTAAGACATGGGTGGAAGTGAGTCTTCTACGTCGTTTAACTTGGCAAAACTGAACGGTCGGTTTTTGACTCGCCCAGTGAGACATCTGTGCCGCATATTGTTCATCTGTGGAATGAGTTTCACAATATAAAAAACTTTCCAACAGTAAAATGATTATCCAAATTAGTAGACTAGTTTTCGAGAGTAACTCATACACGTGAACAAAGAAACTTTCGTTCTTAATCTGTGCGTTATGTATAATTACTATAGTTTGCTGTAGATTATCAACATCTATGTTGTGTGCGTGCGTGTTAGAATTACGTCACTCGTTTACAAGACAACATTTGTATTCGAACATCTAAATACCTAGCATAACTGAAAGTTTTTTTTTTTAAATACTCTTTCCACGGTCAAATATTATTGTTGAGATATTACAAAAAAAAAAATGAAAAATAAAGAACACAATGTTGCAGAGAA
This sequence comes from Philaenus spumarius, assembly GCA_018207615.1. NCBI lineage: Eukaryota > Metazoa > Arthropoda > Insecta > Hemiptera > Aphrophoridae > Philaenus > Philaenus spumarius. The sequence continues at coordinate 276,427 of JAGFPH010000367.1, forward strand.
TGTCAAAAAGAACGAGTTTAATTCCATGCGACATTTTGAAGGTCAGAGAAGGACGTGTATACTGGCATGACCAACGGAAGTGTCAAGGCCATTCTTTTTGTCCTGCTGTTCCGCTTCCGTTAGATTGCAGCAGGTTTATGTAACTTTTAAATACAGTGTAATTGTTTAATCAGCGGAATAATAATAAATTTATAATAATTTATAATAATAATCTAAAAACTCTTGTATTGTTTAAGTTTACACATATTTACAACATTTTTGTCCCCAATTGTATGGCATTATGATAGAAACAAGCGTGTTACAAGTGTAGGCCTACTACTTTTTTGATTTGGTGTATTTGATTTGGAGTGATAAATTTGTCCAGTCTAACCTCTTATTCCATAACAACTTTTAAATAACGATGATAGACAAATTGGAATACATCTTACAGATAGACAAAGCTGAATTTAGCATGATTTAATAAATACTATATGAAATGCAAATATTTAAAAATCAAACTTTGGACAAGCAAAAAGCAAAACACAAATACAAAAAGTGTGTGAGTCTCTCTTTATATTTGATACTTTATTTTACATAATCGGCTTTGAGATTAGAAATCGTTTAAAATGTATGTAGTTTTACAATTCTTTTTTTTTTTACTTCATTCTTGATAGCTAGGCCAACTACATTTTAAGCTATCACTATCTTGAACTATTGCTATTTTATCATAAAAGTTTGAACCTCTATTGAGTTATAAATGTAGTGGTACAGACGATGAGAAATTGAGTGAATTTTAATATTACCAATAATAATAGTGTTGCCTAAATGACTGAATTTAAAATATTTTGGATTAAAATCAATGATTTAAGTAGGCCTATGATTAAAATTTACTATCTTTTGTTTTGTTTTCCAAAATGTATTTCAGTTCTTTGAGTAAAATATTTAATTAGAGGCTCTGCACATTTACCACGTTGAAAACCCCTAATGGCATGGATTCAGTTGAATATAGTATTTGTTTGTAGACCAAGTAGTTTCTTTTGAAGATCGAAGTAAACAAAAATAATTGAAAAACAACGATTCAAACATAAGGTATAACAGCTGATTGCATCCATTAGCTTTAATACTTCAACAAAAATGAAGTAAATATTAAAACGTATTCAGTTAATGTACAGTAGAATACGCAAGCATTTACTGGTTCCCTATGCTACGTATTAACACAGTAAACGCAGCACATGCGCGTAGAATGTCTGTGACATATGCGACGGAGAGAGTAGACATGATTATCTTTTTTCTCGCAAGCGTGTCAAATGATTCTCCTAAATTTTCCTTTCAACCGCCGCCGGTTGAAGCCGGAAAAGGGGAAGGTTTTCACTTTTCGTCTAATTCAGTCCAATTTTCCCTACCACGCCTAAATTGTTTCACTTCAATAAAAACTTAATTCTATAAAACGGTGCGATCAAACACAATAGACTTTCTCAAATACATATGAATACATTTGGTATATATTTACCTTATAGATTACATTTTCTTAACTTTATTACTCTAATGGGCATACAGTAGTTACTACACATACAAACCGAACGCACTACAACCTTGTCCGGACCATGGTCTCTAAAAGAATTCCACTCCAACCATCGCTTTCCTCCGTCAGTCATCATTCGTCATTACCGTTGACTTGGTAACACTGCTGAGTAGTAGAAAACGATCGCACGTGCTTTAGTGGCATTGTAGTGTATGATTTTATATTTTAAATTTCACAATAAGCTCTTCCCTTACATTATTAACTAAGCGAACGACATATCCGATACAATTTCGCCACATCATTTGCAACAGGAAACGGATGCTGAACAAAATTACAGTAGTTATTGTTGAAATCACACAAAATATTATCATCGTTGTACTGTAGTTAAAAATCAATCTGTTGGTCAACCGTTGGCTGGTAGGTTAGAGTGTCCCATGTCAGGGCTATTCTTTCTATAGCCCTGGTCCCATGTACCCATTGCACATCGCAGCTGATTGAACATGCCCTTCTCCTATACTCCAGTGTGAACTGTGTTATGTGTGCACGAGTTTCACTTAATAATTCATGCGAATTATAATAATTAATCTGTTTAGTCGTGAACAACAACTGCTAAGCAAAAACACAATAAACCCTTTACAGGAGCCTTTATAGGCCTATCAATTAATTATACTAAAAGGTAATTGTTTGCAAGAATTACGAACGTATCAGTTTCCTTCGGACTCGATTATTAAGGTTCTAAATTTGGTATATGTAGGCCTTTAGTTCATTTTACTTTCTCACTATACTATAGTATAGAGAAAGTATAGTGATGGCAAAAAAAATTGATGTTGAGATTTTTGTGGAAATATCCGTTTTGGGACCCCCTGAGTCCAAAAAAGTGGTTTTTACAAAATGTCTGTCTGTATGTCTGTATGTATACAAAGCTAGAGAGAAAACTATTCGATCGATTTCAACCAAATTTGCACCAGACATGTCCAGTACGCCTGTATAGATGCACGAAAATCGGTTTTGAAAATTTTTGAAAAACAACCCCATTTTTGGCCAAGAAACCCCCAAAAAATCAGTTATTATTTTTTTGTAAAAAAACGGCTCTAAAGATTTTGATAAAATTTGGCTTATTTGTAGCCCTTAATTTACCCTACGATATGCAAAACACCGCATCTTTCTAAAAATTCTCGTTCAGCTAATAATAATAATAATAACTGATTTTGGAGGGTTTTTTGGCCATAAAGGGGGTTGTTTTTCAAAATTTTTCAAAACCCTTTTTCGTGCATCTATACAGCCCTAACTTACGTGTTTGGTGCAAATTTGTACGAAATCGATCGAATAGTTTTTTTCTCTAGATAATAATAATAATATTTATTAGTTAATCTCCTACTTTAAATCACCTCTCCTACCCCACCTACAATTATGAAGTCACAGTGAATCTGTTTAATAATTTAAATATGTTTGTGAGAAAGTATGTGCCAGTTCCTGGTACCGTTTATTATTGTACTGATTGTATATTCTAATGTGTAAGATTTATTTAGAAACATATACTGGATCTGATGCATAAATTGATGTATCCTATCAACAAATATTATGATATTAGTTATAGAAACTGATTGGGTGAAGCAAATACCTCCAACATTTACTGTTCACTTTTAATTCATATTACATTTAATTTCTGTTGGAATTAGTAACTAAATTAATAAAAGGAATATACAGGTTTCCAGCTTCCAAAACTTTACACACAGCAGCAAAGATAAAAGCCAATTATTAATTTGTGGGCGAAAAATAAGCTAAATAATACAATACAACATGTGTCCTACCTCGTTCTGTTTTGTCTGTACGTCTGTGTGTGATTTTGACAAATACGTTATGGTCGAATGCAGGGTTTTTTATTACTATTCCATTAATATGACCACCCGAATAGCCCTACATTCGACCAATAAATTCGAGTTATGTCCGTTATTTATGACTGAATTATTTAAAACCACATATCATTGGAGTTGTCTTACAATAGTCTACAAAGTTGGTGTCTTTAATTTCTTTTGGAAATTGTATAGTTTTCTAGATATTTAACATTGAAAATTTTCAACTGCCGCCATTTTGAAATACATTAAAATTTTTAAGTAAAATGTACCTTATTTAGATGAATATTCATACCAAGTTTCATGATTATATCTTAAACCGTTTCGGAGATATTAAGCTATTTGTAAAAATTATGTTACACACGGACAGACAGAAAACAGAGCGGAGATAGGACACATGTTTTATTGCATTATTTGCTTTTTTTAGCTGACAGATTGATAACATCGTTAAGTTTAGGACAGTCGAAGCTGAACATGCTGTATGTTGAAAGTTGACCTCTGGTTATTGTAAATCAGTATATTTCTCGTTTTTAAGGCTCTTCTTTACCTTGAAGAAAACTCCCGAGTGTACAGTATTATTTTAATAAAAAGGTCTGACTCAAGCCGCAAAATCGTTGAAACATGCATTCGTAATAACGTGTTTTGGATTCTATTTATAAATTAATAATCTGGGAAACTGCTTTTAAGTTATAAAAAAGGCTTTATATTTTTTACGTGTTAGCTTAAAATATGTAAATTTTTGCTTAAAACTAAAAAAAATGCACTAAAAATAATCAATTTTTACTCAGTTAAACTGCTGATTAAAAGGAGTTGCCGTCGACATCTTTCAATTATGGGATATAAGACCAAAGCACCATAGCCTTTAAGAACAATTTAAGATGTTTCACAACATTTTAGGTTGAAAAACGGCGTCCGAAACACGTTAGTACGAACTGCATATTTTTTCTGTTTTAAGCAAGGTATAGAAGACCCTTAAGATGTTTGCCATTATAATAATAATAATAAAACAAATATGAGTTATGTCTTCGGTCTAGCTTTTACAGTTTCAAGGACAGTTATTATTATACATTGTAGAGCCTAAAAGTTATCAGAAAAGCCACAAAGTGTCCAATAAAATTTACAATTTGTTATAAAGTATTGCGTATTTTAGCAGTAAAAATATAATAACATTGGAGCGAGACAAAGAAGTGGTGTAATTGGTTATTGGGTTGCCTTGGAAGCTTTGCCGTTGGTTTTCTACGATCTTGGTTTAAAGTAATTGGTCTAAAGTAAAGGCATTTAAAAACACATGCAATAAGATATATTACCTTTATTGTTGGTATACTAAATTGATATTTTGTTTGTTTTGTTTAGGTAAGTTGTCGCCTTGAGGTCTTTCACTACACAATATTGTAAGTGATATTTTTCTCGTTTACTAATTTGAAAACTCTATAAGTGCATTTGTAAGTTTTAACTTTCTACATTAAACAGTTATTATTTTAATTTTATATGCAGTTTTTAGAACTATAACTATTCGACAGACTTTTTCTTTAAAAATATTGTTGTGTGTTCATATTTTCAGGAAATTGTGCATAACTTAATCTCAAGTGCTTTGATTATTTTGAAAATATTTGTACTATCAGTTTCAGATGTATTTTATTCTGATTAATATTGCAGATTAGCTAATTTATTTTTACTTTACAAAATCAAAATCGAGTATGTGGGCTACTTTCTGCAGTTCAGATTATTTTACTAACCATGTTTTACCTTTACACTATTTCATAATATTATTTTTAGTGAGTTTAAACAAATATTAGTTATTTAAGCCCTATATCATTTTTACAAGTAAATATCAAATTTTAAAAGGTGGTTGATTTGGGAAAGCAAGTGTAAAATGAACTCCATTTTTTAGGCTATGTTTTCATTTCATTAAGCAATATTTCACTATTTCCAAGGACAAAGGGGTCACTTTTTATACGCTTTGTATTAGCTAGACATGTATGTAACGGAATCTTTCAACATATTGTTCACCATCTTAAAGACTTCTGATTACCTTGAAAATGTGTACACATGTCAAGGACCGATGACAAAACAATAATTTACACACCCTCCTCTAAATCTTACTTACATAATTGTCACACTTACGATATACACAAAATCGAGTCTCTTAATTACAGTTACTTTTGATTCCGTTTTGAAACTAAAAAATAAGAAAATAAATTATAGTTTAAAATAAAAACACGATTTAATAGCAAACCTAATTAAAAAGTAGAAACTAATTAATTGTATTGTAAAAATCGTGGGATGCGTTTTACTATATTTTTATAATAACTTTACTTTTATGAATAGTTACCAATGACATTTTTGAAACATTTAATGCCAAGCACCCCACGCTTTTTTAGTATATGGAGAAAGTATTGTTTTCGTCCAAATTTTCGAATTTGAATTTTTAGTGGAATTATCTGTTTTGGTGCTCCCTGAACCCAAAAATATTTTTAGTGGAATTATTTGTTATGGTGCTCCCTGAACCCAAAAAAGTGTTTTTTTGGTGATGTCTGTCCGTGTGTCTGTTAGGATGTGTACAGAGCTGGAGACCATACCAATGGTCCGATTTTGATGAAATTTGGTATGTAGGTGTAGTTCTGGAATATCTCCAGGCGTTTTTTTCATTTTTTCAAATTTTTGATTTTTAATGGGGTTTACCCCCTAAAAATGGCAAAAATCGAGAAAAATTTAATTTCTCAAAAACGGCCCTAACGATTTTGATAAAATTTGGCTTATTTGTAGCCCTTAATGTACCCTACCATATGCAAAAAACCGCATCTTTCTAAAAATTCTCGTTTAGGTAATAATAATAATATTTGAATCCATTGTTTTTTTCAGTAATAATAATAACTGATTTTAGAATGAAAACATTTACGACCGAAAATTCAAATTCAAACAGCAATAAGATTTTGTATTTATTATATTTGTTGACTGACTTATCTATGTATATGAAATGAACATTTCGTTGTTTGTCCCCTATAGGCTCAAAACTACTCGACCCATTTCACACTTTGCCCTTATTAATGCCGGGAGCGTTAAGCCGTAAAAATTATTTCGCGTATTTAGATTTAAAGGGTTAAAATTGGGGTAAAAACCCCTAAAACAAAACACCTTTAATTACCATGCTAATAGAGAGGTGAAATTTTGCACAATTGATTTTTAAGTGATACATAAAGAAATGATTGCTCTCGCGTTTTGATTATTTGCTTTTAAGGGATGAAGACCGGAATAACAACCCCAAAAACAATAAATATTAATTATTTTACTCCCATTGAAACTAGAGAGCGAAAATTGGTACATTTATTACGTAGAAATAGTAATCACATTAAATTTTTGTCACTACAATCTATGGGGTTAAAATGAGTTAACTACCCCTATACAATAAATGTAAATTCCACTGTCTACCTACAAACTGAAGAGCTGACATTCGGTACGTATTAGTCTTATGTGATAAATAAGAAAGAAAAACCATGCGTATTTCGATTGGCCTACTTGAATCTAAGGGGTGAAAAGGGAAAACTACCCTTAAAAATAAATTACATTTAGTCCACTTGCTATGAAGCTAGAGACCTTAAATTTGGCTCATATTATGCTTAATGGTAAATACGAAAATAAAAAACATTAGCATTTAGATCATTTGTATCTAAGGGGTAAAATATTTTTCAAACAATATATTTTTTTCGTATAAAATATTTTATGTAAAATGTACTCACAGGGTGGAATACACCTCAAAACCTGATTTGTAATTTATGTATTCGTTCGGGCGTTATGACTAGCAAACTGGCGGAAAATTGGAAAATTTAGCGCTTATTGGTGCATAGCTGATCGTTAACGTAGGTCTAAAAGGGAAACGGATCGATTTGAACGAAACGATGTGTTTTTTAGTTCATGGAACGCGATCAGAAGTAGTTTTTTTTTTAAATTACGTGTAATGGTAAGGCTTAATATTCGCCAGAAAGTCCTTTTATTTATTTATGTCACATCTCCGATGATTTCGCGTTCACCAGCTAGTTACAAGTACAAAAGTAATTCATGAATTGTTATGAAAACTTATGCATAAGCAAAACTCACGCCTAAAACAGATTCGTCGCATAGTTGATAACAGTCCATTTTTCGTTTTTTGAAATTTTTTTAATATATACCATATAAAATTCACTTCAACTTAGAATTTTACTCACAAATTAAAAATATAATTCAACTAAAAATGTCAAAATATGTGTAAAGGTAGACTTGTTAAACCATTACAAAAGTCTGTAAAATTCACTAATAGTTTTTATTTTACTAATTCTGATTTGACTAATTGTATTTTAGCAATAAAAGCAAAAGAATAACAATATTAATAAATAACTATTGAGCTTGACTTGTGAGAAAGTAACTAGATTTATAGTTATAGTTTGGTTACTGTTGCCCGTGCATCACTGAGGATGGCGGCATTGTCGTTGAAACGCTTTTGATGTTAGTACACGTATTTCTTGTGAGATTTTGTGTTCAGGTTTTATTTTATCTACTAACAATATTAGTTTTTAATTGATTAAGCCTATGATACAAACTCAAATTATAGAAACAATTTATTTACAATCTATATATTCTATATATTAATTTGAAAAGATTTTTTTAATCCGAGTGAGATCTCGAGTTTTACTGGACCGATATACACGCAGTTGGTACCAAATTAAAGGTAATTGTCTGTATATTTGCCCATTTCGCTTGGATTTCAGCTATTACCCCATTCAATTTTCTAAAAAGGGAAATTAAAATCTCTTATGGCAATTTAACATGGGGTAAAATTTTAAGCCTATTCCGAGTGATATCTGGAGTTCTATTGGACCGATTGACATGCGGTTTGTGTTAAATGAAAGGTAATTAACTCTATATTTGCCTTAAAATTTTACTACTCCTTCATTTAATATTTTAAAAATGGAATTTAAAATATTTTGTATTCATTAACATTGTTTTTACTGATAAACGGAATAGCACAGATCAGCTGATTATAACAGCACATGTTTTATTATCATCTGGAGTTCTATTGGGCAGATATAAAATAGCACATATCAGCTGATTATAACAACACATGTTTTATTATCATAACATGGTTTGTTTATGTTGTAATTTACTTTATTGAAGGATGTATGTTTAATTTTGCTGTTGCAGTAACGAAATGGGATAATTACCCTTAAAATTAAATAATAATTAAAATGGGATAGCTCCTAAATAAAATTGCATTACCTTTAAACACCCATAAGTTTTATATGCGCTCTACCACCCCTGCCCTGATCATAAGAATCTTATTTTAAGTCACTTGAAAATTATTTTTTCAATACAATCACTAAATTGTGTTTTTTAATTTCATCTGAGTGTTTATTTATATACTAAAATCAAGCAATAGCGAAGCATTGCCGGGTCCCCTAGTATTGTATCTGAATGGGTCGTACATTAAAGTAGATTGTGAAGTAAAAACCGAAGATGTTATCATGCGGTTATATTTTGCGTGTTTACTATATTATGATACTTACAGAAGAAAATAGCTTGTTGGCTGCTCCTGCGTCATTTTGAATGTAAATGAACTCGATTAGTGAATAGTTTGTATCGCACTCACGTTAAACAAGGATGGTTTTAAAACGATTTAGTGAAAACTGGAAAGGTGTTTTAATTTTGTTGATGGGTAGAGATAAATTTATTTTTCTTTAAATATTAGTGTTATGGGCTATTAATGGTATTTTTCTCGTTACATCGGAACTTCAAGAAAACCACTACAAGCCCATACTTCTCCGTAGTACATTTATGTTAAACTTCAGCTACAACATATGTTTGCTGACTTCCCACGTACAAATCAAGAGTACACGAAGTCCGACTAGATGCATTGCATAGGCCTAGTGAAAGTAGAACCTCAGTGAGAGTTTGACGCGTCCATTCAGTGGTAATTACTACTGATATTATCTCTACACTTTTAGCATGTCCGTAAAGCAAAGTATGAAATCTTGTAAAGAAGATTCTCCGGTGAGATCATATGGTTTGTGTATGTTCCTCCAATGCCTGATTAACCATAAAGCAAAGAAAGCAACCGGTTTAGGGTATAGACACTTTCCGGGAGGGGCTTTGTGAGAGCTATCTTGCTGAGAAAAACTAAAAGTTTAGTATAACAAACAATTAATATCGATAGCAGCTTCTTCTTTGCATAATGTAACAACGGAATTGAAGATATGTTTTTGCCTCTGATGATCACCAATGTTACCGGGGAAAGATCATTCTCAAAAATGAAGATTGTTGAAAACTGCCATACATCTACAATGGTGCAAAACAGACTTACATCACTCGCTATAATAGACATTAAAAATGAGGTTCTGCAAACTGTAGAGTTTGAAGACGTTCTAAATAGTTTTGTGTCAAAGAAACTCAGGAAAGTACATTTTTAATACTCTACCACATTTCAGTTTTTGTCAAATTTGACGATTGTCAATTTTACAAGTGGACAGATTTACTGAACTTTGTTATAAATATATTTGTACGTTTTTCTCATCGATATTTTAAGTATTAAATTACCATTAGTGTTTGTAGTTTTTACGGTTTACTTTGGTAAGCAAAGTTTTTTTTGCCAAATTTGTATCACAAGCTTAAAGAAAGTAGTAAGAAAGTACAGTTTAAAAAAAATCAACTCATAATTAACTTTAATGTAGAGGCCTAATACAATTTTTACTTTTGTTTTATTTTCAGATTTATTTACAAGTTTTTTATGTTGACTAAAGACAGTAATTACTTTGTAAATCGGCTTTTGGCTGCATAAAAAATTAAAGACAATAATTTTCTATGAACGTGTCTAATCAATGAGTTGATGAACATATTTACTATACAAATTATAAATTAGTAGAAAATTTGTTGTATTAAATGTTTTCAATCTCTACCTTCACGCAGACGAACAAATATAAAATATATCACACACACTATTTTTTGGTCCCTTGCGTATTAAGTCAATAATATAAACTGCCAAAAAGGATTAGTTTTTTGGACAATATAAAAATAAAATTTTGATTATCGTTGTTTATTGGTTACTAACTCCATAATTTGCTAAATATGTTTAGCAAAAATATTGCAAATATCTGAAACATTTTCGGCCTAGAGAAAATAATGTTCTAGAGACGTAGTTCTCCGCGTTAAAGAATCATTCCCGGTTACGTTGATGGTTATCCCTCTTAAAATATTAAAACCAAAATGTTTTGAAAAAAACTCTTAGCTAATGAATAAGCATGGTTTAAATTAATTCTATGAAAGAAATAAGTACGAAAAACGTGAAGTAGATCCAAGGCCGCAAGGTTGTGGAGCGGAACTAAGCAGCGTGTGAGCCCAGCCCAGGCTGGAGGTTGTGGTGCAAAGAAATTGTACTAATATATTTCGTACTTAGAGGCTGCTATTCAGCGCCTTCGTAAGTAGACCACTTTCCCAAATAGCTGGTTGAAACCCTAAAACCTATAAACTTAATTTTAGAAATTCGCTCAATACACGTCAGTTAATTATTATTTTTGTAATTATCGCATATATTATTTCTCAAGGCCATTTTTTTTGTCGGTACGCCATAACTTCCTTAATACATCATCAAATTACATGAATGAGGCATCATTTTAAAGCTTTCCTTAACCGTTACACTGGAAAAATATACAAACAGCTTAAAATTCATGTATTAATAACAAAAATTGATTAAAAAACGTTTATATTATACTTTGTATGTTCCTAATGAAAGGCGCCATCTATTAACCATCTGTTTAACTAGCATGACAGCTGTTAGTTAGATTGTTTACACTGTAAGATTGTATAGGGAAACTGTTGTTTATAAACCAATGTAAATAAATAAACTTAATTAACTGAATTAAATCAACGTGTTAAATCAGGTAAGTGTAGGCCTACTCTGAACTTGCGAAATATTCGCACGGGTCAGCTAGTAAAGGTTTTATTTGAATTTACTCCAAGGAACAGTACCATGGTACATAATGCAAGTTTTATTAAGTTCTAACAACGATGACTAAGTCATCAAAATACGCAAAATGCCTAGATTTGTTGAGAATGGTGTATGGTTTTACTAAATCCTGTATTGGTTCTTAAATTGCTTTATCTTCCACGGTGTTCCGACAGTTCCCCACACTGACACTTCCACACACTGCAAACAATACTGACACTTCCCCACAGCCCTTGGCCTAGCTACCTGTTTAATGACTCAGAAGTAATCTCGACTGACATTTCCACACACATTTCCCCCCCTCCTCCAAAAAACTAGCCTAAGTTCATTAACCGCCTATACTTTTACCAGTTAGCATTGTAGGTTACAGGGTGTTGGCGTAAGTTTACTATTCGACCTTATCCTAATATTTTGTTTTACATTCTACTGTTGAATGTTGAATACAGGTAAACATACTGTGACTAAATACTATAGGTTAGAATCTGTTAGTTTTTTTTTATTATTCTTGCATTTCTGATCGCTGAAGACTATAGCTTTAGGGAGGGGGGGATGTGTGTGGAACTGTCAGTCGAGGTTATTTATTTTCTAAGTCATTGAACAGGTATCCGCGTCCAAGTGCTTTGGGGAAGTGTCAGTATTTTGGGCAGTGTGTGGAAGTGTCAGTGTGGGGAACTGTCATGTAATCATTTTCCACCATCTTACTTATCAGTCAGATTCCCAATTAGGATGATGTTGTACAAGGCTTTGTCCAACCTCATCTCTGTTAAGTTGATCTGAAGGTCCTAGACCAGATTGTTAATATCCAACCATACTTCCTCTTCCTGTATACGTCAGGTTTGTAATGAAATAGCGCGTTCGCCGTTAAACCGTTAACAGATATGTGATTATAAAACGTATCATTAAGTTTTACGCAACCAGACGCGTGCGCCCGTTGGAACTGTATCACTCCATATTAACAGAAGACATGAGTGGTTATGCGTTAGCGTGGAGCTTTCACTTGGTGAAGCAAGTTGGGTGAAGGTAACGAATCTGTAGCTGCAACCCACGTCCTTAGCCAAACTATTGTCATACCGTTCACACGTTATGAAATATTCTCATTTTATTACATAACTATTTCGGCCGTTGAAGAAAGTTTAAGAAGACTAATTGGTAGGGCGTATGTTGTTTGGAGAGGATTAACATAAAGTGTAAAGTGCCACTTCATCGGAGTTGTCCTCTTAATAGTATTTAAAAAAATGTATTTTTCATTTATTTTATTACAGTACATAGAAAAACAAGCAAACAAGTTTTAGACAAAAAAGATAAATAAGGCGCACCTGAAGAACAAACTAAATAAAACAATACAACTTGTTGAAATATGAAATTATACAGTAATACTTATGTTAAAATTCACAAGAACGAAAAAAATAAAAGAAAAAGGAAACAATAAATCCTAATACTTCTAAAAAATACTTCTAAATCCTGATTCACAAGATAAAAACAAAACAACAATAAATAATGTAAGGAATGACATAATGCTGTCTCCATGGGTCTGCCCGTTATTAAGGCTGCATATTTTGTTAAATTTATATATATCAATGTGTCATCGGGAGCAGTTAAATCTATATAAATAAAAATGTAAATGTTCGTTTATTCAAAATCTCAAATCTCCGAAAGTTCTCCATCAATTACTTTGAAATTTTTACACAACATTACATTCGAAAACAAGCAGGTTTTTATATACTTTTTTTTAATAGCAGCATCTATTGAACATAAAAACAACAAAAAGTGTGTACTAAATATTTAACAAAAATTTGAGCGCCATTAAATATGTTTATTGACTATTAATAATAACAGTAATCAGCTGTTTGCTATAATATTTCCATTAACACCTGATTTCAATTTTTGAAACAATTATTTGTATTTCTAACTCTTAGGTTAGGTTTTTGTAAAGACCTCTATCTGCTGGACGTAAAAACAGCACAAACTGTAATAAATGTTGTATGGAAAAGGGAGCGCCATAATAAACAATTATCAAATGTGTACAGCGGCTGTGTGCTCAAATACTTCCATTAACAGATGATTTCAAAATTTGAAACAATTATTTCTATTTCTAACTTTTAGGTAGAGTTTTGTTTAAGTGTAAACCTGAGCATTGCTGATTTTCTAAACCTTTATTATAACTGATGGTTTAAAATATTTAACATTAACATTATTTACCATCTTAGCTTTGAGATTATTATTAATTCTAACCTTTATTGTAAAGAAACATAGCTATATGTATAGAAGGGTCTAATAAGGTTGGCGTGCAGAGCACGCAGGGGTCTCTTCTAGTTCTTAATAAATACAAATTAAATTAAACATTAATTGCACATTTATAAGTAAAATAAGTTAGTTTAGAAGTACTGTGATAAATACAGTATTCCTTCCTAACGTATTTCTACATCTGGTAACAGCTTACCCCCTTCCCCCTCCCCCATTGCTTGTATTATGGTCTTCCTCGGTGTACAGTCAATCGCAATAAGTCATAATTAACAGCAAGCTGATTTTATTATGTTACAAATAACCTAATTTGTATGGTTGATATTAGAATATTTGTTAATTTCGTGCTTGTTGAACATTAATAATAAATCCATTAGAATTAATGTGTTACAAAATGTGGTTGAATCAGGCTCTGGTACGCTTTAAAATACACCCAAAAGTGTAAGGATATTTTAAATGTGTATGACTATTCATTTGTTTGTTGTGTCAATAACGTAATTTATATTAAATACAGTTTCAATCATCAAATAATATGATATTAAGTGGTTTACTTTCTGAACAGGGTAAAGGGAAGTCATTTTTTACACTTGTTATCTTGTCCAACCTTATTACGCATGTTTATCTTATTGTTTTGTGAGAGTAAACTTATAATTGTATTTTCTTGGTTAAGTTTCATTTCAAACTATTGAGTCAGCAAATGTGTACCATCATGTGTTACTTATGAGACGAATAGGACATTAACACTAGTCATATTGTGATGGCGCTTCCGGGATACTGGTAGCCCATCAAAACAGCACATAAGGCTCGGTACACACATGCTGAAAAAGTTATGGGGACGATGGCTCAGCGTCATTTCAATCCGCGTCCTATTTGGTCCTATCGGTGTCGAACGTTTCTTATTTTAGCCTCTCATTTGCCACCAACCGAGATGGATTGTACACGTGCTCAAATATGAAAAAAGAGATTTGTTTTTTCATGCTTAGTGTATAGCTCGTTAGTTTTAGCATGGACTTTACGATGAGTTGGCGGGAGGGAAGAATATAGGCAAGTGGGGATGCCGACCGCTGGAGGGGAAGGGACACTACGTTCAACTTATAAAATTAATCAAGTTTATACTTATAATAGGCCTACTATCAAAGTTGTCGCGGCAGCTTTGTGTTGTATTACTTGCAACATGTAAATACTGTATAGATATGGGACTGTATAGATATGTACAAATAGAATAAGAGTTTTGTTTGTAGACTGTTAAGAATAGTGTGATTTTTCGTTTATTTACGTTTCATACTCCAAAGCATCCGAAACAAGCCTTATCTAAATTTTTGTCTGTCTGATGACGGTAACGCTCGCAGACCTGTTTCTTGTTCATGATTAACGTTAAAACAACTTATAACGATAGATATAATAACTATTTGAACAAAGAAATAAACATGAGTAACAATAAAAATACTAACATGAGTAACATTTTGATACTATTTACAAGTATTAAGTAAAATAAATAAACTTATAACTTATTATTTACAAAAGTACATCAGTAGGCCTACGTTTGTTTATTCATGTAAAAGTATCGGTAGTAGTGTATTAAAATTGTGTCTATTAATATTACGCGATGATTTGATATCAGCTGCTCCAATTAATTTAGTGAATATGAAAATCAGCTGACCTCAATAATTTATTTAGTGCTGTAAACGAAAACTAGGCATATGTTGTAATATTTACTTCAGGAATGTTACTAAGAAAAATAGGTTACTTTGAAAATAAATATATTAAATTTATTATTAATCACAAATATAAACAATGAAAAATAAACAACGCTAAATAACAATAATAAACAGCGATAGTTAAATAATAAATAGATTTGTGCACGGACAATAATGTTATTGGAAATCCATACAATTTCTTCAAGACCGAATTCTTCCGTTCAAAGCTCGGTAATCGACTGAGCTTCTCTGACCCCCCACCACTCGAACTAACTCCTAGTCTACTGCGCATGTCGAGGTCAGAGTCCATGCTACAAATTCCGTGCTATACAAGTAAGTAAATCGGGAAAGTAGAATTAGCACTGATTCATCCATACTGCAGTGAGAGGTGCTTGAAGGGAACTTTTAATGTGTGCTTGATGAATCTCTGGGAAGATTATGGACACGTTTTAAAATTATTTTCGATATAAATTCAATCCTTTGCCGAATTGGCCGGTCGAATCAGCGATGCACTACAACAACTACAAGGAAAAACGTACATGCCATCTGCCATATCTCCTTTGAAGATGCTGGCAGTGAGATTGAGGTTCGTAAAAAACTTCAGTTTCACATTTCCAACATTTACTTATTTTCATTATATTTAAAATTTAACCAAGCCCATCCGTATTTTCCTATAAACTCTATTTTAATTTTAAATTAAACAATGTTATATTTAAACTATTTTGTTAGTGGCGGATGTTCGCACGTACACTCGCTGTTACAGGAGTTGATAAAGTTTGTAATATGTTGTACTTACTGGTTGTATTTTTTCTTGTTCCGTTTTTAAATTGAAATTTTCAAAAAACCCTACGCTAATGCTTCCTCATACCGACTGTTTCTTTAATATATCCTTATAATCTTCATGGCTCATATCCCAAACTATTGGATGCATTTACACATCCTAAATTAAAAGTTCTTTTTCCATATTTTCGTCAGATATAGTGACTAATATCACGTAGATGACGGATATTACGGGGCTGCAAATGTGCACTGCCCGATATCAAGTTGAGTACAGCCAGCGTCTCACAGGAACATGTGTCCATCTCGATAGCTATCGGGAGTGTCGCTGGGGTCAGATAGGGATCGACGTCACGTGTGCATCCCAACGGTACCTCAGTATTTCTTCCTATCCGACTGGAAATAACGCAGAGTCCCGCGATATTTTGCAGCAAGTATGCAGTGGACCTAAACGACCTACCAGTATTTGGTAATCACTTGCAAATTTCGGTTGGTAATCACTTGAAAATTTCGGATGGCATCGAGGTTCATTCTGAAACCATCAATGACCGTTTTAACCAGAAGATTAACCATATTTACCTTCATGGGAAACACGTTTTAAGAATTTTTGGGCACGAGTCCAGTAACTGAAAAATGATTATCCACAGTTGTATCTAGCGAAATACAAGCTTACCAAAGTTATAAAACAATTTACAGTTAGCAACGACTATCAAATACAAATCAAACAATGTCAAATTATAGACGACTAACATCCTCATGTTCAGAGATGTGCTTATTCTTTTTAGTC
>JAGFPH010000367.1:293351-306281 GCA_018207615.1 Philaenus spumarius
GACGACTAACATCCTCATGTTCAGAGATGTGCTTATTCTTTTTAGTCTTTAGATCCTATACTTTCTTGATTACAACGTAAACAGAAACCGTTGAAATTTTAAGTAAATTTCTTTTTTATTTTGCAAACACCAGACCTTGCCATTTGCAGCTTAAGTAAGTCTTGTAAATGTCTAAAGTCTGTACAAAAACCGCAAACAATCTGATAAAAAAATTTACCGGTTCAGAAGTTTGCGGTACATTTATAGATTGTTTTGTTTTAAACAAGTTTTTCATCTATTGTCTCAACGGTTATGTAGGAGCTGAGTGAATTTATAGAAGTCAGAAGATTTGCACCGGTCGACCTTGAGCTACTGTTTTCTCGACCGAACGTGTTGATCTATCTATTGCTGTGATTTTATCAAAACGTGATACAATCGGCACACTTTATTATCTGTACAAATCAATTGCGGAACATATGTGATCTGTAGGGGTCTATCGTAAATTGATTCATTTTAACTCTGAGCACAAAATATATGTTCAAAAATATGAATAATCATTAACTCCAGCTCTATAACACACCTCATTCATAGCACGACTATACAGTGTGATTAAGGGAGAAACGGAAAAACTTTTAGGACAATCGGACGAAGGATGATAGCTAAGTTAAAGATAGTGACAGCAAATGTATACACAATATTGCTGTGTTTACTGTGTTTGTTGCCGGGTTGAACAAACCAATTATTACAAATAACTTAACTATTATCCGTCATCCGATTGTTTTAACAGTTACACAATCCGATAGGGAATCAAAAGGGCTACAAAAAAGATGTCTTGACTTTTTTGTTAAAATGTGCAGGTTTTGAGTAATTTAGGTTTGAAATTTTGAAACGCATCATTGGATAGAAACGATTATTTTTCTTGAGATAGGTTATTATGAGATTAAACTTAGTGCCAAGTTTAAACTTAATCAGTCAAATCGTTCTATAGATATGAATTATTTTGTAAAAAAACAAAATGGCGGATATCTGGAAAACGAAGCATTTCCGAACCTATGTTTATAGGAACTTTTTTCTTTATTTTCACTAGTAGAACACTTCCTTGAAAGTTTTCCGTTTCTTCCTGAATCACCCTGTATGTTTTATAAATAATTATCAAGTTTTAGAAATTCTATACTTGATGGAATAAAACTTGAAAACAGATTATCATAAATAATACCTGTATTTACAAGCTCCTTTCAACGACAATGTCGCCATCGTCAGTAAGTTGTAGTTTGACAACTGTCATAAATGAAAGCTTACATAATGTATAATATTATTGTACTTATTTAGTGTATTTAAGTACAACCATTTAACAAAGCAGTGAAGCAAATTTTGGGTATTTGAATTTGGCCAATGTGTGATATCTAACATATTTTCCAAAGAACCTATCCAAGTGTAGGTTAGAAAGAAAATCAATTCACATTTGGAACGCTATACTACTAGAAATTGAATCAGTAACAAAGAAATACTATAGATTTTCTAACTCACAAACGAGCTTGTTTGTGCTACTTTACCGAAATCACCAAACAGGTATAATTAACTTAAACAAGTTGCTTGTGCTACTGGATACCAAAACCGTCAGTTCAAAGGTATGCCAAGAAAAACAAAATCAATTTCTTATAAAACCCATTTGACTGCTGGAAGATGACCCGGACAGTCTAATGGAATTTTGTTCGAAGTTAATTGAAAAGCTTGAAGAAGATGCATTTTTACCGAAGAAGAGAGCTTGAAATCGAAAGTTATAACTGTTTGGCCCGCTGTTTTATAGTATGACATTTAATGGCAGACAATGCTCGAGACAGTACGCAAGAATATTAACCGATCTCATAGTTCCTCATTTTACTCCTCATTATGATAATGTGATCAAAGCGATTTTAGATCGGGATTTTCTCAACAGGTGGATAGTTCGTGGCTGTAACTTTATTCACTGGCGTCCAAGATCGTCAGGTTTGATTGATTGCCGTTTTAATGGGACTGTTTTTAAAGAAAACGTTTATTCTCACGTTATAGCAACATATGATGAACTAATTATGCCGATCAAAGATGAACTGCTCTGGATATCTCGGTAATTTTTCAAAAGCGTTTATGACTCTTTTTTGTTTCGTTGCTGTAAAGTGTAGCTATTGATGGAAATGAATTCGAGTAAAAGTAAAATTTTAACCATTAATAATTTATTACTGTTTTTTTCCTTTACTTTTACTTACTAAGTTTTACCCATTTTTTGTTATCTGCAAACGAACTGTTTGTAAAAAATATGCAAATAAAATAATTTTGATGAAAAAGTGTCATTAATTTGATTGGCCATAGAAAAATGAACACAGTGCGTATGTTTTTACATATCTATAAGCTGTGAAGTGAAAAAGATTGTAGAGTGTTCCATATATTAGGCTAATTCATTCAAAAATAGCGACCTCTTCGTGGAACACCCAAGAGAAACCAACCTTTAGTTCTCACGAACTATATCGGTCATATAATATTGCCGTCAGTTTAAGAAAACAACACCATTTGTCTTGGCGAGTAAGTAGATTTTAAAAAAGAGGTTTGAAATGTATATCAGAAGCGCTTAACTAGATAACTACATATATAAAATCCAAATACCACTCACTCACTGACTCATCACGAAATCTCAAATACTAAAGAACGGATTGCAATGAAATTTGGTATGTAGCTTCCTCTAGGGCCGTGGGTGCTCGCTAAGAAAGGTTAAAAGAAACGAAATTTTAAGGGGGATTTGGGGGGTCAAAGTTACTAAATCACGATTTTTCCAAAACTACTGAACGGATTGGAATGAAATTTAGTATGTAGCTTCCTCTAGGACCTTAGGTCCTCGCTAAGAAAGAGTTTAAAAAATTCGAAATTTTAGGGGGTGTTTGGGGGGATCAGAGTTACTAATGAAAAACACCCAACGGATGGAATGAAATTTGGTATGTAGCTTCCTCTAGGGCCATAGGTGTTCGCTAAGAAAGGTTTCAAAAAGTTCGAAATTTTAGGGGGGCTTTGGGAGGTGTCAAAGTTACTAAATCACGATTTCTCCAAAACTGCTGAACGGATTGGAATGAAATTTGGTATATACTGTTGATTCCTCTAGGGCCCTAGGTGCTCGCTAAGAAAGGTTTTAAAAAAATTCGAAATTTTAGAGGTTGTTTGGGGGATCAAAATTATTAAAAAAAAACCACCTGACGGATTGGAATGAAATTTAGTATGTAGCTTCCTCTAGGGCTATAGGTGCTCGCTAAGAAAGGTTTCATCAGGTTTGAAATTTTAGGTTGGTTTTTGGAGGGTCAAAGTTACTAAATCACGATTTCTCCAAAACTGTTGAACGGATTGGAATGAAATTTGGTATGTAGCTTCCTCTAGGGCCCTATGTGTTCGCTAAGAAAGGTTTTTAAAAAATGGAAATTTTAGGGGGTTTGGGGGTCAAAGTTACTAAAAATCCCATCTAAGAAGTACATAATGTACTATATTTCTTGATTTATTTTATTTTTTGTTAATATACATTTAACTTTGATTTGTCTATCCGTGCATAGCCGGACCGGGCAGCTAGTAGTTTATGAAGCTAAGATGGTTGAAGCATATACTTATTACCTTTAAGAGATTACGAGGAAACGTACAACGTTTTATAAATTGTCTAGAAAACTGCTAACTAGGATCTACAATTAATTGCTAAAATGTAAACTGTCTAGGATTCGAATCCTGCTGTTGTCGTTGGCTTTTCCGAGTGATTTTCCACCCTTATTATTCATTAGCCCTTTAGTCGTGAAGTTCACTGTTAAGAAGGTCCGGTACCTCTCGCAGTCCCGGATCAAATCCCTCACAAGGTTTACAGCACTGACAAAATACATTCTACGTTATTATTCATGTCACATACATTTCAAAGACACTTTGTCACAGTTAGAACATTTTAGGTGTTGTTATTAAAAACTGTCTTAAAATTATTTAATAATTGTTAAAGTAAATTATTTTGAGTTCTGTGGTTTTTATTTTGTTGTTACGTTTTACTGCTAAAGTATTTAATAGAGTTTCTGTTCTTGTAGACTACTTAAAATTAGATTTGAGTTTTCAATGTTTTTAGTTCATTACTTTGCTAGTTAATGATAACCTGATCTGGTTGTTCACCTTAAGAAGCAGAAAATGCCATTTTATTATTATATAAGTATAATAATAAATTGTCCAGTTTATTCGGCAAAATGCCGGCTGTACAACAGAACAGAACCCGAACATTCATCGGTCCTTCAGCACACGTACATGCATTGCAATAGACTTCCTCACATACAGGCTTAATTTAGTAATTCAATCTTAAAACTAACACGACAAATGATCTAGGTATACTCATCATTGATTTCAGAATTTAAATATTCTTCTAAGTTGTAAAATGGGTTCTCTTTTAGCCAACCATAACAATTACCTAGATAAAATAAAACCTGAACTCAAAATCTCACAATAAATACGTTTGCCAACTTCAAAAACGTTTCAACGACAATGTCGCCATCCTCAGTGATGCACGGGCTACAGTAGTCAAACAGTTATTTATTTACATATAAATATAAATCATTGTTTGACAAGCTTTAAAATGTGGCAGGCAGTTTATTGAACAGTTTAATTCCTAAAGCTAGATGATAATTCATGGATTTATTCAACTATGTCTTGGTTGTTCAAGAATATGACCAAATCTGGTATTATAATAATAAATTGGGCCTCTAACTGGATACATTATTCTTTTACATCCATTATAACATCGAAAATATGTACGTTTATAGCAATATAATACCAGTTTCAGCACACATATTCTACCAGTAGTTTGCATATTCTAATTTATCTGAGTTTAAAGTAAGCATATTAATAGTTTTTACAGCAAATTTATATTTTGTCTTATATATTTTAAAATAAAGTTGCATAGCGACTGCTAATAATAATAATAGAGTGATGTCTGGTATTTATAATTTTTGAAAGGAATTAACTGAGATGCTTGTATGGACTTTGTGTCAGTGAGCAATCAGGTTCTAGAAAATTCACGCATTGTCATATTACAGAGCATTCGAAAGATAATTTAACAATTATTATACGAAATGTGTGATATCTAGTAGGATATGATTAGTCATACAACATTATGGTATCCAGTGATGAAATGTTCGACCTTGAAGCATTGGTCTGATGGTGATTGCGTTGACTGTGGAGATAGGTCTGGCCGTAAACGTATCATTACATCGCGTAAGTCATCACTTATTGTTTAGGTTTCTTAACGTCCATGGGTCGGCTAATGAGAATAGAAGAACAGACTTGGCCAAATTAACTTGTCTCGGGAGAAAAAGGATCACGCATCAACCCATTACGCCGCGCAATTAAATATTAGTTTTATTAGGTTTTAATGAGAGAAATACCGAGTGCTATTGGTGGACGAGAGACAAGCAGTAGTTAGTTGAAGTTGAAACAATTTTCAGCACAGAACTTAAGTCTAGAAATACACTAAACAGTTTTATTAAAAGTAGCATTGATAAAACGGCTGATTAAACTGATAAGAGCACACCCGTGTAATGTACCAACACAAACTTGAAATTTGCCACGTGTTAATTTATTTTTACAACATGGCTTGGAAATATCGAAATAAAATGATTCTTACATTTTCGAAATCGTTCTATTTGATGCCATTTTTCAAACATTAATAACAAAAGCTAAAAAAAAACTCCATGTATGAATGTGTAAACCAACTTATCTATGTGCGATTAGTTCAATAATCGATTTGTATCTTCCTGGCACGTAGGTAATGAGGGTCACTAAAACGAGGGGTCGCTGAATATCATGATAAAATTCAAAATTAATATATTCGAGTGCCTTAAAGACAAGTTATGATAGACGGGGATATGTTTGTTTATGACTGGCTGTAAATTTAGAAAATTTTATTAATATCTCACATACGACATGGTTACAGTTCAAGCTCCATGGTACATCCGGGACCTACACCATTGTCTAAACACGATCTTAGTGAAAGATGAAATAAAGAAGGTTGGCCTTAGGCACAATCAACGTCTCCAAGTCCATGTTAATCTAGCCGTGAAGACAATGACTGACATTCATGATGTTCGCCGTCTCAACAGAGCCAAATCCTTGGGCAAGAAGAATAAACAAAACTTTATATTAAAATAATTCGACCACGCAGCTGAACCGCTGACGTGAGTTGAGCGAATTTCCAAAATTAAATTTATGTATGATTTTGGGTTTTAAATAACTATTTGGGAAATTGATCTACTCACGAAGGTGCTGCCAGCATGTACCTAATATATTGCCATTGGTCACCACGGTAAAAGCCGTGGATTTAATTCTGGTATTTGACGTTTTGATTGTTTTTGGGAGAACCAGATGGGCTATAAGGTCGCGTAAAAAAACAAAATGTGCAGAATTATTTCGTGTATCTATTTGTTTAAAGAAAACTTCAACAAAATTTAATTCTAGTACGAAAAATCTCAAAAAAATGTTGACTTCCGGTCAAAAATTTGGCCTACTTCCGGTCAATTTTTTTGGTTAACGAACTCGACCAAACGACTTAGAAAACCAACCTGTGTACTAAATTTGGACCAAATCGGACATAAAATGCGACCGTTAGAGTGCGCACACCTATATACATGGTACTTCCGGTCAAAAATGTTTTCTATTTCCGGTAAATTCTTTGGCTAACGAACTCGTCCAAGCGACTTAGACAACCAACGTGTGTACCAAATTTGGACCAAATCGGACGTAAAATGCGTCCGTTAGAGTGCGCACACATATACAGGGTGAGTTTTAAATGTCCCCCCCCCCTAATTTTTTCCGCATTTCTTAAGATATCGACTCCCAACCACCGCCGAACATCATTGATTAGTTTATACTTTATTTTGATGAGGTTCACATTTTTGGCCGCCATCTTGGATCCGCCATATTGGAATGAACTTTTATTTTTTAAATGTAAAGGTAAGGTTGTGACACATCATTTCAAACTATTTTTTTCCGTAGAACACGATGCCGCAATCGGTTTTTAATTATCTGCTTTCGTTCTGGAGTTATTAACAATTTTGTAAAAAATTGAAATTTTCAAAAATCCCTTGTTTTATTCAATTTTTTTTTAAATATCGACCCTTTATCATCAGATATCACAGTTTGGTAGTAGCTTATAGATTTTTATTAAGTTATAAATGTTTACTGCCATCTTCAGTTTCGCAGAGAAAAGTTGTTAATACACTGAAATCAAACAAATTTACTGAAGATGGCAGTACAAATTTATAACTTAATAAAAATCTATAAGCTACTACCAAACTGTGATATCTGATGATAAAGGGTCGATATTTTAAAAAAAATTGAATAAAACAAGGGATTTTTGAAAATTTCAATTTTTTACAAAATTGTTAATAACTCGAGAACGAAAGCAGATAATTAAAAACCGATTGTGGCATCGTGTTCTACGGAAAAAAATAGTTTGAAATAATGTGTCATAACCTTACCTTTACATTTAAAAAATAAAAGTTCATTCCAATATGGCGGATCCAAGATGGCGGCCAAAAATGTGAACCTCATCAAAAGAAAGTATAAACTAATCAATGATGTTCGGCGGTGGTTGGGAGTCGATATCTTAAGAAATTCGGAAAAAATTAGGGGGGGGGGGACATTTAAAACTCACCCTGTATACATAAAGTTACTTCCGATCAAAAATTTGGTCTACTTCCGGTCAATTTTTTTGGCTAACAAACTCGACCAAACGACTTAGAAAACCAACCTGTGTACTAAATTTGGACCAAATCGGACATAAAATGCGTCCGTTAGAGTGCGCACACCTATGTACATGTATTTCCGGTCAAAAATGTGGTCTACTACCAGTAAATTCTTTTGGCTAACGAACTTGTCCAAGTGACTTAGACAAACAACATGTGTACCAAATTTGGACCAAATCGGACGTAAAATGCGACCGTTAGAGTGCGCACACATACATACATAAATATATATATATATATATATATATATATATATATGAATTTTAATGACACCCCAAAACGTGTTCTGGGGACCATGATCGGTGCTCATTTGCTACTCCCGACCTTGGGTCTTACCGTAAGGGCCACTGCAATAGCTCATTTTTCCTATGGAAATTCGCTAATAAGTCTTTAGTCGATCTTAAAGGATTGGTTAAGATATGGAACGTTTATTTCATTAAACTCTGTTTACTGTAATAATAATAATAATAATAATAATAAAAACGTAAGACAGAAACCGAAGTTTGAAAAAATTCTTTATATTGATAAAATTTTAACAATTAAGGCTGTAGGGAATATAAAAATTCATAAACATGTGAATGTATTTCCTAATGTAGCTACAAAATGCTAGTTATTTTTTTCAGTTAGTAAGTTCAGAGGTTTGGTTCAGAAATTTTGTTTTTAAAAGTTCTTGATTGTATTATTAGACGATAAGACCGAGTTAATTCATGACCTTCTGATCAATTAAGACTTATATAGTACGAGATACGTCATTAGACTTATCTCAGATTTATCCCTTTATTGCCTTGCAATTAATATGATTTACCTTGGCAGCTCCGGGTAGTTGACCTTGCGAAGATGAAACCAATATCATAGTTGCGGTATAACGTATCATCATACTCGGTCTAATTAAGGAACGTCTAGTCAGAGAACGGAATTACTTCCCAACTACTGGCATTAGTATTACTATTGTTAAAGTTAACTGGAAAGTATAACTAGAAAGTTTATGTTAAACTACAGTTTAGATATAGTTGGTTCTTTTGTTCTGTAGTCAACTTGTTAAATAAGTGCTCAACTTGCACTATCGCAGTTCATTAAAGAGTATTCGAAAGCATCAGTTATTTTTAAATACCATCTTATTTTTGAAGTGATAACTTCTATTGGCCCGTTGGGCACTTTCGCTTGACTATGTTTCTGAAATCTCGCGTGACGAACTCTTTTGCGTAGACACAAGTCAGAGCGTGGAGAGGGAATAGGCGATACATAGTATATAATAACACGTTATTATAATGCTATAATATTATTATATTATATTATTATGATACAGTATTATAATTGGTATGCGAAAATAGTGATCATTATAAAGTAAGCAGTATTTATTTCATATTGAATTATTCTTAAAATTCTATGTAGAGTGCATACACTATTATACCTCCCTCAAAATCATTAGTCACTAAATAAATACTGCTTACATTTATGATCACTATTTTTCGCATACTTATTAATATTTTGTATTATATTATGAAAAACAATACAGAATCTGGTTTGCTTTGGTTTTATTGATTTTTGTCTTCTTCTTTTTTGTAAACCTATCTCCAATTAGTTTAGAAACATCAAATTCTTTTACTTAATTAATTACCAAATCGTTAGTTGGTTTTTTGATCGTATTTTGCCAATAACTTTCTAATGATATTTCTTGTGAGTTAGTGGCGAATATTTCTTTTTTATCTGTTTTCATTGTATACAATGATAAGTCTGAAAGTTTTTTTCAATAACTAAACGAAGGTTAATCTTGTAATTTATTGAAATGAATCTGAATTCTTTACAAAATCAATAAATTAGTTTTGTGTAAAGTTTTTATTCTGTTAATTTACATTTTTAGCTTATCATTTTTATGGTTGTTGTTATCTTCATGTAAGACGTTCATAATTTAATTAAGCAATTGCTCTAGATTATAAATATTTGCTTGTTTAAGAATTTTATGTAGAATCAAATTATTATTTCATTCCTTGTACAAAATGTCGAGGTATGAGTTTATGAGCTGATGTACATAGATAGCATGGAGGAACTGGGCTGCGGGCTAGTTTGTAAAGGAGGCCTTCGTGCCATACGTTATCAAAAGCTTTTTGATATGTCCAGGAACACTGCAATAGATCGGTTTCGTTTGTTGAAGCCATCAGAAAGGTCGTTGAGAACTTCTACAAGTTGGAGTGTTGTGGAGTGTTCACTTAGAAAGTCAAATTGCTTGGGACAAAAAAATAAATTACGTCTTTGATGTGATGGGTGAGCAGGGAGTAAACAAGTATCTCATAGCTTCACGTGAAACGAGGGAGACGACGATCGTTCTTTCGCGCGCTTTGGACGAGTTTCACGAGTTTCGCGCGCTTTCAAACGCTTGTCTCACGCTTTGCACGGGCAGCGACCTGTGTGCGAAGTGCCTTATGTGATCATGTTAGTCCCAAAACCCATCACGATTCTAAATAAGATGTAGGCACCAACCCATCCTAACTTTACTATCAATTGACGCATTATTCACACGATTTCCCAGAAACACAATCCAGGCCTCATTATATCAGTTATCAGAAATTAGTATAGCAAATTGTGTACTTAATGTCACTACAGCATAAAAAACAGGAACAGAATAATTATAATTTAAAAATGAAATTATCTAACCACGTGGTTATAATCGTACACTTTAGCTATTGCAAAGCAGGTAGCTGTGGGTGGGTGTTTAAAGAATGTAACATGTCCTTGCCTGCGTTACATGTACATGTCCTCACTCTAGTTACAGATTTATGAAAATAATTTTTACCCTAAGTTTGAGCAATCTGTTTGAAAATTAAATTAATGTATACTTAGGAAACGTAACTAATATTATTTATTTAGTTACTAAAAATATTACTGATAAATTTGCTTAGATGAATAGATTTGTAATTGTATCGGTGGAAAACTTTAAGAGTGAAAATGAAGTGTTAAATAATTCGTTTATGTCATTGTTTAACTATTCAAACTCTGTAGGATAGCAGATTTTGTTTAGTCGTTACTTTACATTGTACGAAGAAGTAATAAACTGTTTTGTAAAACTTAGTCACATAAACTTAGGTGATTTGACTTAGGTGAGTTCATATCACTAAACTCTAAAAATGTGAAAAAATTCAAAAACCGTGAAATCACGAATACACATTTGTATATCTATGTAATGAAACGTACGATACCGTATTATATTTGCGATAAGTTTACTTCCCAATAATTATACTCTGCTTCCCACAGTAGCAAGTATATAATTTAATTGTTGTATCCTGTTTTAAACAGATAGACGTTACTTTTTCTCTGGTAATGTAGGTCGCAGAATATCCGAGTCATTGTTAGACAAAGATGTTCATCGTATAAATTAACTAAAATTTCAATTAGTGACTATCTAATATCCATCCCAATTTAACTATAACATGTTTTATTTTTAAAACTATTTATATTTATAAATTAACTATGGAGCTTTGCCCCTGATCGCTCTGCTCCCAACCCCCCGCACCTCCGATCGCTTCGCGATCTCCGGGGGGCCCTGTTCAACTTTATTTTTTCGTCTTCATGAATTTGTGCGCCTGGAAGTTATGCATACGTCTCAGCTACGCAATACACGGCGCCTGGAAGTTATTTAATGGTCACCGCTACGCAAAACACGTATTTAATCTATTCTTATCACAGTACTTTATAATTATGAGAAGAAAACTTTTTTTTATAATAGAGAGATTTATTTTTCTTCTTACTGACTCAACAGGGTCTTCTTTCCCCGATGTTTTCCAATCCCGTTCCCTTGACAGTGGTTTAGCTGTTCTTACTTTAGGCCTGTAATTATTATGAGAAGAAGAAGTGTAAAAACTTATTTATATAATAGAGAGACATATTATGGAAATATTTCTGGCTTGAAATGCATAAGTTAAAACAATTCTTAATAAAAAAGAGATTTTCTGTTTAAATTTCTGTTATAACGGCTTTAAAACCCCACAGTTACAAAAGCTTATGCTGAATAATCGAGGAAAGTCTATAATTAGATTAGTAAACGATACATTTGAACTACGATTATGGAAAAAATGAATATTTTAACAGCTTCTTGGAGGACTTAAAGTAAAAGGAAAAATTAGTTTTGTATTTGAAGGTTTCAACTGAGTTATTTAAATATTAACACACTCTAAAACTTTACGTTATCACATTAAAACTCCCATTTCGCTTATTTTTATCCCGGCGCAAACAGAGGGGTGTTATAAGTTTAACGAGTGTATCTGTGTGTCTGTGATCTGTCTGTGGCATCGTAGATCTCGAACAGATGAACCGACTTTTATTTAGTTTTTATAGTTTTTATAACGTTTTTATTAGCTTGGCATGTATCTATGTAACGGAATCTTTGAACGTGATCTTCACCCCCTTCAAAATGTCGGATTGATTTGAAATTTTGCACACTTGTCAAGGACCGATGACAATGCAATATTGATTTTGTTGGGTGTAGTATGTGAGCACTGATCATGGTCCCCAGAACAAGTTTTCGGGTGTCATTAAACACTTTATATACAGGATTATTCACGACGATATGCAGAAACTTCGGAAGCTTATTAATTTTGTTGGGTGTAGTAAGTGAGCACTGATCATGGTCCCCAGAACACGTTTTCGGGTGTCATTAGGAACATTAAATGCAGGGTGATTGACGACGATATGAAGAAACTTCGGGAGCTCATTCTACATGTAAACGTAAAGAAAAAAGTTATATAAACATAGGTCCAGAAATGCTTCGTTTTCCAGATATCTGCCAATTAGTTTTTTTTTTTAAATCTACTATCACACATACGATATACGAAAAATTTCGAGTCTCTAGATTACAATTATGTAAGCTACATTTGATTCTTTTGAGACTAAAAAATAAGAAAATAAATTATGGTTTAAAAAACTATAAAAAAACACGCTTTAATAGCAAACAGAACTAATTTTTTTAAAATAATTATAAAAAATCGTGGGGTGCTTTTTACTATTTTTTTATGATAACTCTACTTGTATAAATATCAACCAATGAAATATTTGTAACATTTGATGCCAAGCACTCCACGCTTGTTTACAATTATTTTAAAATTTTTAGTTCTGTTTGCTATTAAAGAGTGTTTTTTTAGTTTTTTAAACTATAATTTATTTATTTTTTTGAAAGGTGACTTGA
>JAGFPH010000367.1:307218-322220 GCA_018207615.1 Philaenus spumarius
AGGTCGCGCGATCGAATCCCGCCTGGGACAATAATTTTTTTATACGATTGACGTAGGTAGAATATTATTTGTTTTGTTTTTTTTCTAAAAAGTAGTAAATAAAATGATTCAAAACAATATTATTTTGACTACAGTAAGTTGGGAGAAAGTTTGTGTCAGTTAACTGATACCGTTTATTTAATTTGTGTTAGTTAATCTTCTAGATAAAACATTTTTCTTTATTTAGAAATCCAATCCGAATCCATTGTTCGCACTTTGATATACATGCTAAGATTACAATAGAATTTGCATATAAAAAAAAAGTGTTGTGTAAAAAAGTCCATTGTACAAAGAAAACGAATTGGGTACCGTGATGCACATGAGCGCGGCCACGATATTTCAGTTACAACTTTCATATAATCGTCGATTGTTACGACAGAATGCAGTGAAGGGACAATTACGAGTGTTATGTTGGTACGCTTGTAAACATAAAAACAATAATTGTAATCATTAGTGAAAAGTAGTATTTAGCGCATCGGTGCTTACCAACAATGTATGTGCATGTAGAAAGTGTTGCAGAGTGTAAGCGTACCTCTCTGTCTCGGTAGCGGGTGCGGATTTCTGAGCTTTTAAATCTTTGTTTTTAACTCAAACCAAGTTAATCGGTTGTGAAAACAATTACGTTGAACCTTAAGAAAATAAAAATCTAGTAACAAACTCGTTCGTAACTCTCAACAATGCTAATATTGTGTTAGTTATTTTTATGATTTTATATTATTTTAAAGACGGTAAGAGACAAAACAATTTGTTCTCGGGATAGTTATTCTTAAAGAAAACCTTGGAATCCATATTTGTAAAATCCCACTAACCCCACTCCAATCACCCCATGTAAAGAATTTGTAAAGAGCACATACCGTATGGCTTGTATTCAAACCAGTGTAAACCATGAATATCTGTGGTAATAAAAATTTCGTTAGGCTCAAAAATATTATTTTGTAATTTTTTTTGTATTATACAATTTTATGAAAATAACTTAACTGATGCTTCTAAGGCAAGGCAGTAAGCCAAGGGACGTTTCCCGGGAGGGGGGGGGGGGGTGTCAGGTCAGGACCGGGGATTTGAATTTAAACTCTTTTAACACGTTCACTGCTAAGGATGCACATGTGAGCTTGATACTGAACACTATGAGAAGCGGCCGACGCAGAGTGCACGCCAACCCCATATTGGGGGTATTTTCAATACACAATGCGTTGCATTCTTCGCACACCAACCTCCGTATTGGGAGTATATTCAAAACACAATGCATTGCGTGCTTCGCACGCCAACCCCCGTATTGGGAGTATTTTCAATACACAGAGTATTGCGTGCTTCGCACGTAAATTTTAAGTCTATGTGCGACCGCTTTAAAATATTAGTGACTATTACGCAGAAAGGTTCAAAAATAAAAAATTAATTAATTTCTACTCATTTAGGCTATAAATATAAAAAATGAAAAGTCAGCTATTATCATATTACATACGAAATTTGCGTAGCAGTGAAAGTGTCAGACACCAATTTCCATGCTTATTTTATTTTGTTATAGTTACTCATATACAATATTATAGGATGTAAGGATGATGAATGATTTTGTTTTTTTAGAGTAAAGTATTTTTGTTTATAGTTCATATTTCATAGTTTCCTTCTTTAATAGATCAGATCAAGCTCACAACTCGCAAGAGAGTAAGGCTGTAACCTACTGCATCCATGTGTATTGTACATTGTAGTTTAATCAAGCAAATCTAAATTTTAGTAGGTATGCATGCAATGATGTAAAATATGTTGTTGGATCCTCTGTTGTGTTGTCTGTTTTATAATTTAACTTGCACTTTTTAAACCTAGTATTTATTTTTACTGCTAAATTTCGGGATTGGGGGGGGGGGGGGGTTGATCCCCTAACCCTACCTCCCTGGCTACGGCCTAGCTCTAAGGAAAAGTGATTTGTCTTTTAACAATCGTAAAGAAACTTTTTCGCAAAAATAAAATTACTATATTAGTCGTGACAACCTTAGTACACTATTGTTGGTAGTATACAAATTATAATTAGGTTCTTGCTTAGAACTGTAAGTATGGACTAAATTAAAACAAATTCTGAAAAATCAAGGAAAACTATGCAACTTGGTTGATATTGCATTACAAAAACCTAACAGTCAAAAGAGTAGTAACGCACACAAATTTACAATAGATATTCAAAATATGCACCATCTCAATCTAAATAACAGAACAGATCCCTATCTAAATTTGTCTATTTCCAAATTCTGAACTCATGTGTTAAAGTGTTTCTAGGGTGTAGCTCTACACTCTTGATCTATTCTATTTCTCAAGTCTGCTAGATCAGTTGGAGGTGTCTTGTACACAACCGATTTTAATTGACCCGATAGGAAGAAATCTAAAGGAGTCAAACTGTGACTTAGTGGCCACTCTTCTGACTATCCATCTCTCAGGAAATTTGTTAAAAATCCCCGTCAGCATAGTTAGGTAGGTCTAGATAACTAGGCCTTAATGTTGTTTTTAAATAGTTTGTTTTTTAAATTATGTATTTCTGATGTAAATCTTAACTAATCAGCCTGTGATTTTCACGGGGCTAACTAGTTATCATATAAGTAAGATGGAAATCATTTTACGTTATTAATATGTAATCACTCTCTTAGAATTCAAATTTACTTTCAACGATATAAAAACACTACTGATAGGCCACATTATGCTATCTGTAGTTTAATCAAATATGACGTAGTCCTTGAACAAAATATTTCAACAGACACAAACGGCGCCAATATATATGTCGTATCAATATAAAGCACTATAAGTGTGACAAGCATAAAATATATTTTAAATCTATATGTAAAAACTTTGTCAACATGCCAAAGAGTATTTATCACTT
Organism: Philaenus spumarius; assembly: GCA_018207615.1. Classification (NCBI taxonomy): domain Eukaryota; kingdom Metazoa; phylum Arthropoda; class Insecta; order Hemiptera; family Aphrophoridae; genus Philaenus; species Philaenus spumarius. Next base: position 310,115 of record JAGFPH010000367.1, read on the forward strand.
ATATAGGCTCTTTGGAGTACATTAACAGGCAGTTGCACTTCTGGAATGTTCACGCTTCAAAGAGAATAAACCAATTTTAATATGAGGTTAGGCCTATATGACATTTTGCTTGATGTAAAAGTTCCGATAGTTTTGAATGTTTTCATAATTTGCGAAGGATGTGAAATAAGAAATTCAAATTTTCGACTTCAGCAAACCACCGCACTATCCCCCAAAAAAAGCTAAATTTTTGCTCTTGTTTTAGTACAGCTTGTTTCATATATCTAAATAAACGGTATCAGTTAACTGACACAAACTTTCTCCCATCTTACTGTAGTCAAAATAATATTGTTTTTAATCATTTTATTTACTACTTTTTAGAACAAAACAAAAAAATAATATTCTACCTACGTCAATCGTATAAAAAAGTTATTGTCCCAGGCGGGATTCGATCGCGCGACCTTTGAATTACTGGCCGTCCTCGCTACCGTTGTGCTACCCCGTGCGGCCGTCGCCGTGATGCTAGATTGACAACATAAACTTGTTTATTTTTTAACATTTCCCCATAATTATGAAACGCCGAAGTTTTGATAAAAGCGGGTGGTGTCATTTTGTTTGGCATCTTAAGCACTATAAATACTGAAAATTTGATCAAAATCGTTAGAGCCGTTTTTGAGAAATTTGCATTTTTGTCGTTTTTTGGGGTAAATTACCCTTAAAAATTAAAAATTCCAAAAAATGAAAAAAAAAACGCCTGGAGATATTAGGGTTTAGTACATACCAAATTTCATGAAAATCGGACCAATAGTGTCCCCTCTGGTCGTGTATACATACTGACACACTGACAGACAGACACCACGTTAAAAACACTTTTTTGGGTTCAGGGAGCACCAAAACAAAAAATTCCACTAAAAATATTTTTGGGTTCAGGGAGCACCAACACAGATAATTGCACTAAACAATTGTTTGGGGTTCTGGGAGCACCAAAACAGATAATTCAACTGAAAATTCAAATTCGAAAATTTTTACGAAAACAATACTTTCTCCATATACTACGTATAGGGTGGAGAAAGTAAAAATTAAGCGTTTGTCAAAAAGAGACCGTTGCTTTTTAAAGAAACGTTTCTACGACTTGAGACAGAAATCAGATCTGTACGTTTAATAGTTCTTGAAATAAAACTTTTAAAAAAAGACGACTTTCCCAAAACATTTTGCTTTAAAAAAAAAAATATATTATAAGATACAAGGCATGCATACAAATTCATATGGGCCAAATTTGAGCACGCAATTATGTTTTAATGGATAACCGTTCTTGAGATAGTATAATGTTTTTACTATCATGGGCTTGTAAAAAGCACACACGTGAGTTATTTTTAAGACTAGGGGAGACCCCTGCGTGCTCCGCACGCCAACCTCCAATGGAACCTTCTAAAAACATAAGTTATGTTTTATTTATAATAAAGGTGTAGGATTAATAATAACCTCAAAACTAATATGGTAAATAATGTTAAATGTTCAAATTAAATTATTTCTTAAGTTTTATAACAGCAGTTATAATAATGGTTAAAAGAACCAGTAAGGCTCACACTTTAAAAACCTAACCTAAAAGCTAGAAATACAAAAATAATTGCTTCAAATTTTTTAATCAGCTAATGGAAATATTGGAGCAAACAGCTATATTATCTGTTATTTTATTCAATTGGTTGCTATGGTAATAAATGTAAATACATAATGTGTTGGTTTATCATTCTAGGCCTAACCTAAGAATTTTTCCGACTAAATTTACAAATATTGAAATAAAAAAAGGTTTAAAAAAACCAACTTTACCTATTTATAATATTAGTATAGAATAGCCTATGTCACTCAGGCATAGTGTAGCTTTTTATTAGTAAAACTATTTTTTCAATCGGTTCAGTAGTACCAGAGATTACCCGCTACATACAAACAAACAAACAAACTTTACCTCTTTATAATATTATTAATTATTAATATAGATAGATAGATAGTAATTTTCAATAATAGTAAGAGTAATTAAACAATTAATATTATAATATATGTACAAAATTAAACTTGAAGTAGGAACTTTCAAAATTTAGAACTTCCGTTTATTTATATCGACGGAAAGATTTCACCTGTTTAAACTTTATTTTCAGTTTCACCCTCTTTGACATTTTCATCTTCATCTATGTTCTTCTATCCCATCACTTACTCTTTCAATATCTGCAAAGGCACATTTGGTGAACAATTATGGTGAAACTGTTTTTTAAGGTTACCCATGTCGTTGAATAACTGTCCCGAGATAAGATTGTGGATATCTCTTACTGTATTTTATATGGTACTAGGGGAGACCTCTGCGTGCTCCGCACGCCAACACAGTAGGAACCTTTTATTCTATACACATATGTTATGTTTTCTTTAAGCTAAGATTGTAATACTGTTTAATGTCCAATTTATTATGTCGTATATTTTATAACAGCAGTTATAATATAGGTTAAAAGAACCAGCAAGCGTCAGGTCTACAGTTAAACAAAAACCTAACCTAGAAAGTTAGAAATACGAAAAATAATTGTTTAAAATTTTGAAATCAGCTTTTAATCAAAATATTAGAGAAAACGGCTGATTATTACACCAACACTAAACATATTTTGTTATTATTTAGCGCTCCCATTGCAGTACAATATTAAATTTAGTATAGGATGTGTTATTTTTACGTTTAACAGATGGCATTCTTTACGAAAACCTAACCTAAAAGTTAGAAATACAAATTATTGTATTAAGTTTGAGAAAGGAAATATTATAGCAAACAGCTGATTACTGTTACTATCATACTTAATAAAAATATTTAACGGCGCTCACATTTTTGTTAAATATTTAGTATATTTTTTATAGTTTTTATGTTCAATAGATGCTGCTGTCTTTCAAAAAGGAAATAAAACAACTTGTATTCGAATGTAAGCAATCGGAAATTCGAATGAAAATTTCAAAGCAATCGGTGAAGAACTTTTAAGAAATTTGCGATTTTGAACCGAAAATTTACATTTTTATTAATATAGATCGTATTTTAAACAGATCAACCTTTATTTTAGTCTACATTTAGTCTTGAGCGGATAAAAGAAATAGTTTTTAATAGCCTTGACATTTTACTAACTATTAAATAATTTGTTGGTAATGCGTCAAATTACAATACAAATTGTGACTTAACAAAGCAGTCGGTATTTTAAAATTATATTAATTTTTGTATGGAGGTGGAACATTGTGGGATCTGATCTTACATGTGTGGCATTTAGATTGTTGAGTGTGATTTTGTGTTAAGATTAATATTTAGAATTATAAACATGCAAGCTAAAAATTTTAACAATTTTTAGAAAAGTATTAGTTAGACGGTATTTTACCGAGACCGTCACACGTTGCCTAGCAGCCGATGGGCAATGCATAAATAAGCAATTACTACAGTTGAATGTCTAGTAGGTAGTGAATACCTTCTATGCTGAGTTAACGAGACTATTGTATGAGGAAGAGTGGGTTTGGCTGGTTTTGTCCATATTAATTACACATACTTGTCCCATACTGTTTTGCGTACCCTATAGTTTACAAAAACTGAGTCAGGCTTTGTTTGCCTGCACAGACTTAATTTAATCAGCAGACTGCTCCAATACCTAAATTACCTTAAGATATTTTGTACTATAATATTTTTTTTAATCTATTGAAAAGCTTTTATCCTAGATATATTATTTTACAATGTGGAGAACACATATCGTCTTCCATTTACTGCTGATTTTTACTTTCTCACTATACTATAGTATAGAGAAGTATAGTGGTCACAAAAAAAAAATCGATGATGAGATTTTTGAGGAAATATCCGTTTTGGGACCTCCTGAGTCCAAAAAAGTGGTTTTTACAAAATGTCTGTCTGTATGTATACAAAGCTAGAGCAAAAACTATTCTATCGATTTCAAACAAATTTGCACCAGACATGTCAAGTAGGCCTGTATAGATGCAAGAAAAACGGTTTTGAAAAATTTTGAAAAACAACCCCCTTTTTGGCAAAAAAACCCAAAAAATCAGTTATTATTTTTAATAAAAAACTGCTCTAACGATTTTGATAAAATTTGGCTTATTTGTAGCCTTTAATGTACCCTACCATATGCAAAAAACAGCATCTTTCTAAAATTTCTCGTTTGGCTAATAATAATAATAATAACTGATTTTTGAGGGTTTTTTGGCCATAAAGGGGGTTATTTTTCAAAAATTTCAAAACCATTTTTCGTGCATTTATACAGGCCTAATTGACGTGTTTGGTGCAAATTTGTTCGAAATCGATCGAATAGTTTTCTCTCTAGATAATAATAATAATATTTATTAGTTAATCTCCTACTTTAATAAATCACCTCTCCTACCCCACCTACAATTATGAAGTCACAGTGAATCTGTTTAATAATTTAAATATGTTTGTGAGAAAGTATGTGCCAGTTCCTGGTACCGTTTATTTTATATAATAACCTAAAATATAGGTTCTTCCTGTTAAAAATGTTATATATATGTATATATGTGTTCGCACTCTAACGGCCGCCACTTACTTCCAATTTGGTAAGCACTTTTTTTTAAGTTTCTCGGACTTTTTTTCGTTAGGTAAAAAATCCAACAAGCAGAAGTAAATTTGATAGGAAGTAATTTTTTTAGATGATTTGAAATAAAATAAAACGTTTTTGGGGTTTAATATCTCGTTCCCCCAAAATCTGTCAAAACGTGAAATACCGTAAAAACACCACGTGGGGCATTTTAATCCGAGGTCCGAGCGAAGCGATAATTAGTCCATAACTTGAGGCCGCAAGGTCGAGGTGCAAACTCGCAAAGCGAGAGTAACAAAGCAGCGCGTGAGCTGGGGCTGGAGGCCGAGGAGCGAACAAATTTTACTATTGGGCTTCGTGAGTAGACTAATTTCCAAAAATAGTTGGTTGAAACCCTAAAACATATAAACTCAATTTCGCAAATTCGCTCAACTTTCGTCAGCCGTTCAGCTGCGTGATCGAATTAAATATATTGTGTATCCTTCCGTAATACTTCTACAGTCTATTTCATAGTGGACCTTATGCGAAGAATTTGTTTTAATAGTGACAACCAAAAGTAGCCTTGTTTTGAATATTTAATAATGGCGGCGACCTTAATGCCAGCTAATCAAGGATAGGATGAATACAAAAGTAAAAGAGGAACACAATGCTTTTAAGTTATGCATCGATAATTAATAAGGACCTCATTTCGCGACACGGTACTGTTTCGTCCAATAGGAAGTCTTTGAAGATCACCCAATAATTAGCTTATGTCCGTTCGCATGTTACAGCCTTGACTTCTGACGTGGCTTGTTTCCGCTTCTAGGGACGTTTCCTGTCATGCAGTTTAGGGTACAATGGATAGTCTTAGAAACTACAGTGACGATCAGGCATGTTTGACATACAATGTATCTGTACAACAACATATAGGCAAATTCTACCGGAGACGTTTTCAGAAAGACACAAAATTATATTTTAAATTTGAAACTTGAAAACATTCGATGTACGGTGTACATTTACTTTTCACCTTTGGCTGTGTTCAGGAAATTTGTTTTTTATTGTTGTTACTTGTGGATTTAAAAGGCCAAAGGCTGGGTCTCATCAATTTTAATTTCAACAGATAAGAAGCTTTGGTATTTATGTACTGTACTTCTATATAATCTATACTACTAATATTATAAGAGCCACGATGACCGTGGTTGTTAAGGCGTGACAGCTTTATCAATCGACATGGAAACCATCAATGGAAAAGTTCCGGGTTAAATTCCCATTGACCCCGAATAATTTTCTAAATGGTTTCTTAACAGACATCATTGGCTGTGGTTCGGATTCCACGTAAAACTGTAGGTCCCGTCTTCATTAAACTTAAAGTGCAAAACACCAACTAATATTAAGAGTAAAATTTGTTTGTTTGTATGTAGGGGGTAATCTCTGGAACTACTGAATCGATTGAAAAAATAATTTTACTAATAAAAAGCTACACTGTCCCTGAGCAAAGTAGGCTATAATTCATTTTGAGAAAACATATTTTATTTCAATATTTGTAAATTTAGTCAGAAAAAGTTCTTCAGTTGGGCCTAGACTGATGAACCAACATATGTATTTACATTTATTACCATAGCAACCAATTGAATAAAATAAGATAAAACAGCTCTTTGCTATAATATTTCCATTTACACCTGATTTCACACTTCGAAGCAACTATTTGTTTTCTAACTTTTAGGTTAGGTTTTTATTAAAGTGTAGACCTGAGCCTTGCTGGTTCTTTTAACCTTTATTATAACCACAGAATATTGAATGTGATTATAACGCTGTTATAAAATATCCGAAATAATTTGATTCGAACATTTAACATTATTTACCATCTTAGCTTTGGGGTTATTATTAATCCTACACCTTTATTATCAAGAAAATATAACATGATTGTGTGTATAATGTGATTATGACATGGTTCCAACGGGGTTGGCGTATGGAGCACGCATAGGTTTCCCATATTTTTTTTTATAAAAAGAAAAATCTTTATTTCTCATAGAGACAATACAATAATCGTCTTTACATTTACATAGCAAAATTAAAAAAACTATGCTTACAAAGTTAAAAAATAAAAACAATAATCTCCATGAAAAATGTAGGAAACTTTATAATCTCAGCCTGTTTTGGGTTCTCCAACAAAAGAAAAATTATAGCAACCCCCCTAAACTTTGTGCTTACATGACTACACAAGAAAACATATATAGTACCATTAAATAAATAAAAAAGGTGGAAACTATGCAGTATAAATACAAAGAGGAATAATCAAAAAAATTCAAAAAAAAAATCTCGAATTATTTCATAGTGCACCACCAAAAAGACTCAGCGAAGGACAAAAAATTATTAACATCATGCAAGAACTTTAAAAACACTCCTTATCATCTAGAGAAAATTACCATGTTTTCAGCTGCATTAGAATGTTTTAAATTTGATATGTTTTAAAAACGCTGGCATACTATTACTCTGCTATACAAACATGTATAAAAATTTTTGACGTGGTGCGCTTTTACACTTAAAAAAAACACGTATTGTTTGAATACGATTTTGTATCACCTGCAGAAGTGAAACAATATTTTTGTATTCAGTGATAAATGGCTTCTAAATGAGGCAATTAAGCAACTGTCTTCAACTAGAAGAAATATTCAAGGACATCACCTCGAAGCAAGTGATCGAGGTTTAAGTAAAGGCGGATGGGATAAATAAATATATGGTTCAGTTTTTTTAGTTACTCCTGCATTCCTCATTCCTGACCCCCTGATTTCCAAATAAAAATGCTTTAGCTCATTGAAACGGCTTCACGCTACACAAAATAACACCGCAACAAACCGAATTTGCCTATCGTAATTATTAACTAAATTGATGGAGGTGTACGATCTTTTCTTTTGATTAAATTACAAGTGAAAAAACATAGACCAAGATAGGGAGATGAACCCGGGACCTTCACGTTTCCGCCGTGATGCTCTGCCAACTGAGCTACCCTGATATCTCCAGATATTGGTCGATGTTATCTCACTTGTACGGTTTTACTGCAATTATTGAATTAACAGAGTAAATTATTGAATTTTCTTTTGAGTTTGGTCTTTTCATTCATCACTACACAAATATATTTGGATTGTCCATTTGAATATCAATATTTCTTGTTTTCACGCACCTTCAGTTCCAGCATTACCATGCTATTATTCACAATACCAACATGTATTCAATTTGAAACGTTACTTAAAGAAATTTTAGTTTGAACAGCTTCTTGTGTGCCCATTTTACTGACGAAGGGCGAGCAGTGAGATTAGACACGGAAGAAAACCTATTGCCGGGTCTACCAAAAGTCCGAATCGTATATTTTATATTACCACAACACAATTTATTAATATTAGATATTTTGTTTTACGTTTGCAGACAGTAAACATAATTTTCATTCAAGGTCTTAATCAGAAACCATTTTAGGATTTCAATTGTTTTAATTATGTTAACAGAAAAATGATAGATTGTAAATATATATTTTGTGTTAAAATGTTCGAATATTTGGTAGTTTCACACTGATTTGGATAAAAACCCCGAACCACAAAACAAGGAACAAAAACAATAACTAAACAACTAAATTGTAAGTTATGTTTAATAAGCTACCCTTATGTACATTTCGATGACATGGCCATCATCCTCAGAGGGGTTTAACATTACTAAAGTATACAACCAATATTACAGAGCTATATATACCCGCCCTCCCCTACTCCTCCCCATGCCGTTCAATCCAAGACCGACCTGTTGGGGGAATGGGAGGAGCCACATTAAATCTACTACAAGTATCTATTATTAACAATAAAAGCCTATTTAACAATGAATTATAAAACTATTAAATATAAAAATAACAAACTGGTGTACTAAAACTTCAAACAGTCAAATAGTAATAAAAATAAAATTAAAAAAATAATAGGCCTAATAAAATAAATAACAAACAAAAGAAATTAAATACTTAAAAAAATATAATAACATAGCCTTTAAGATCAAATATTAACAAATTACAGATCAACAAAATATAAATAATATAGGCCTACGGTTTAAAAAAATACAAATAACTGAAAGTTAAAAAATAAAAATTAAATTAAATTTTTATTCGTTAGTTTGTTGCTCAAAGTCGTAAATATTTTATATTCACGTTTTTATTGTAAAAAATCGTAAAAATATTGAAATTTATATTGTTCACTTATGAAAATATCATTATAAAATACTCTTTTAAGCACATTAAGTTATTTTAAATGTTATAGTGAACACATGACATGGCTTCTAAGACGAAACGAGTACGAATACGCCACAAGAAACCATTTGAACCATATTTTTTATGATTTTTATTTTTAGATGTTTATTCAAGATGTTCGAATGTTTCAACCCTAAAGTCATGTTTTATAAATTAGATGCTTTCATATGCAAATGCGTTTTTTAGTTATTTTCCAATAAATCTTTAATTTTACTATGTTTTTGAGTACTGACTGCCACCACCCTAAGCTTGGGGGAATGTCGGTCAAAGCTACAGTTTTTATCAAACAAACTACGGTTAGATGTAAACAAAATAACATATAATTTGGGCTTGAACGGGCAAATATTTCTCAAGTGACCGTCACTATCCCAATATTCAATACGTTCACGAATATATTAATGTAAATTAAAATTATGGGACTAATTATTTTACAATAAACAATTTGATTGCTGCAAAATATATTTTCTTTGTATTTTATTAAATAAATAGTATATAAATTATGAAATCGCTGTTAATTGGTAGTTACCTATTATAGTTAATAGAGTAATTATGATCGTTAAGAAATACACTGTGTCACTCTTAATGGCTAAGTATTGGTGTTTGTTAATTTCAACAATGTAAATACGCGTAAAAAATGACGTTGTGCAAAGTTGTTTACTTGGAGAGTGTGTGACCTTAGCCACACCCTGTTTGCTAGGCTTATTGGTTGCGTACCTTCTAATATGACAGGCATGTTGTAGGCCAACTTTGCTTATTTGCGTGGACAGCAAAGATGCTGTACAATGACGTAGCATGTTCGGAAACATTAGCCAAGAAACACTTGAAAACTTTTGGTGTTTTAATGTATGCATATACATACAATTGGAGTGCCTGACTGTGATTTCAAAATATTATAAGCTTTTTTCTAAGCTCATATGGTTATTCATTCACACATTAACAAAACCTAATCACACATTTATACATTTTTTGTGTCTGTCTATTTGTTTGGCCGGGCTAATCTCCGGAATGGCTCAACCGATTTTGACGAAACTTTAATTAACATGTAGAGGACTATTCAGATAATATTTTAGGCTACTTTTTATTCCGAAAATATATCAAATTCTTGTTAAAAAATTTAAAAATGTAATAATTATGGACAACATTAGGGATTTTATGGACAAATGTTGGGGATATGCGTGTTTATTTCGATCTCTGTCTAAGGGTAAATACACACTGCAAGCGCAGCTCAGCGTAACGGATGGGATGTCTTAATAAAGTCCAGATTTTAAATGGTCCAGCTCTCGGAAGATTTTGCTAAGTGAAAACTGTTATTCAAAGTGGATGTTGTAGCGAAAAAATTACGAATGTTTTACTCGTATTCTACCTACTCTGTATTGCAAATAACGAAATTGCGGGTAGCGCTACGTCCTCAATAAAATAAAACTTATAAGTAAACAATGAGCCGGACTTGTGAGAACAATATAGATGAAATAAAACAATAGCACAAAATCTCACAACAAATACGTTCAATAAATCAAACGCGTTTCAACGACAAAGCCGCCATCCCCAGTGATAAAGGTGCGGCTATACATACACGTCACGTCACGTCACGTCCCGTCCACTAACGTCATTTTAGGTAGGGTGGCTATACATACCCGTCACGTCCAGGCACAAAAAGTAGCGCGCGCACATCTTGGCTTTCCAATCCACTGGGTCACACTACTTACTGTTGAGTCAACCATGGAGGACTCCTTATATTCGAGTAAATATATTACTGTATACAATCTAAATATATTTTTCTTACCTGTGGAATTCATTTTAATTGCAATTTCTTCCCAGCAGTAGTTCCTCATTACGTTATTCATGTATAAATTGTGAGAAGGGTCAAAAAGTTCTTTGAAGTCTTGCACTAAAGTTATCAAATACTCGTCGTCCATGGTTGACGCACAACAAAACACTATGTTACTGAAGGAACGACACACAAGAAACAGGTGAACAGACACACTTCACCCCTTGAACTGATAAGGTGCAATATTGTTGTTTATCTCTGTTATGGGCCAACAAAATATAGTCAAAAAACATTCAGCTATACCAACGATGTTTCCCGACTGTGCGCGGACAAAGCCGAAGCGGAGATAAATGACGTCGCTTGACGTCGCTTGACGTGACCCCTGGCTATACATACCCGTCACGTCACGGCACGTCACGTCACGTCACGTCACGGCACGGTATGCTCTCTAGAGCATTCGAATATTTTCTGGACGTGACGTGACGTGACGTGACGGGTATGTATAGCCACCTCCATTTGATTACACAGGGAGCATACCTCTGGAAAAAAGACGGGACGTGACGTGACTTGACGTGACGTGTATGTATAGCCGCACCTTAAAGCTACAAACTTGAGTTGTGGTTTGGCTTTTGTAGCTTTATCACTGGGGATGGCGGCTTTGTCGTTGAAACGCGTTTGATTTATTGAACGTATTTGTTGTGAGATTTTGTGTTATTGTTTTATTTCATCTAAAATAAAACTTACTTGTAGTATCCAAAGCTCTTGCTATTTCCCCCACATCTTCTCAATTGCACCTCAATCAACTACCCAAAATCCATGTTTGAGTTTATGGCAATCCGCTCCACTGTCGAAAACAAACTAAATTGTTCCGAAAAGTTTCACTTCGCTACGCTTTCAGTGTTTATTGCATCGTTAACAAAAATTGTTTTTATTTATCCGCTTGCAGTGTGTTTTTACCCTTACATTATGTACAGGTAACAGCTTCCCCCCCACCACCCAACTTAGATCCAAGTTCCTCTGTCCTAATCAATCATCATTTCCGTAAAAATTCATATTTAAAGTTTATGAATACAATTAGAGATTTTGTGGACTAATGTTGGGGGTAGTACGTGTATATTTCTATCTCTGAATTAAATTTTGTACAGTTCCCAACTACCTCCGCTACCCAACTTATATCCAAGCGCTTCTCTCCTAATCAATAATCATTTCCGTAAAAATAACACAATATACAATAATATGTTTATAATATGTGGCCATGGGTCACCACCGGGGTTGCCGAGCGAAGCGAGCAGGAGCACAGCCCCTATTGATGTAATATAAATTTGCTAAGGATAATAAATCGGCCATGCATTCTATTTATATATATAATAACATATTGATTATGATTATTATATAAAGAATGTTCATAAAGTTTCTTTAACCCTCTTTATTATTTTTGTCATTGAAAATAACACTGATTTAAATAAAACCCGAACCACAAAACAAGGAACAAAAACAATTACTAAACAACTAAATTGTAAGTTATGTTTAATA
>JAGFPH010000367.1:322320-348206 GCA_018207615.1 Philaenus spumarius
CGCTCGTAGGAGTTCGTTAACCGTACAAATTAAACAACCTTAAACACTTTTTTTGTAGTAAACATTTTTAGAGACTTTTCGTATAAAATGGAATTTGTCTGTCGTTTTATTAAAAAAATAAATATTTTGAGATTATTCTTAACGTTTTGTTTTTTATGTACGACCTAATAGCCTGTTTGGTTCCAACAAAAACTATTTAAACGTAAAATACTATAAAAGTAACCAGTTCAAATGGATTTTACATTGAGGCATTTTCTGATTCGAGGTCGACTACCGCTGCGAGTGAAGCAAATCAGTCCATTATCTGAGGCCGCAAGACCGAGGTGTAAACTCGCAAATCGCAGTCATAATCCGTGGCCGCAAGACCGAGGTGCAAACTCGCAAAGCGAGTTTTCCCGCTGCAGGAAGAAGCTCGTGAGTCCGGGCTGGAGGCTGTGGTGCAAACAAATTCTACTAATATATTTCGCACACGCAGGCAGCTATTCAGTGCCTTCGTGAGAAGACAGATTTCTCAAATAGTTGGTTGAAACCTTAAAACATATAGGCCTAAATTTAGTTTTGGAAATTTATTAGCTGCTTGATCGAATCATTTTAATTAGATGCAGAACATGTTAACAATTCAAAGTGCCGCCGTGAGGTTATAAGTTTGTGTGTAAAGAGTATATACTATATTATTTGCATGTGCTGAAATTATATTTCAAACTAATGTAAAGCTGCTTTTACTTAAGGCTCGGCTACCTAAATTCAAAACATACCAATTTCAATGTTAAATAACCTAAACATACCTTCACTTTTAAGCATATTTTTTCGTTATTTTGTCAAAAAAAAGAAAGCTGTATTTTTTTTTTCTTAAAGTAAAATATATTGTGGGTGTTGATTGCTAAGGTTTTTTGCAACTGAGTAAAAAATTAATAAAGTTTACTCTATTTTACTATTTATATCATACGTTTATGGAAACAATAAAACAGTTTTTGAAAATGTACTCAGCAATCAACATGCGCATATGACAGTACTTCAAAATGTAACCAAATTTTTAAATTTATTCCACGAATTAACGGGGAAAAAAGACTTATTCTGTAGCATTGCTCTTATGGGAATCAGATTCAATATGATGGACAGGGAGCCGCCCCTTAAGGGTCGGCTCTAGCTGTCTGCCATGTTGGTTGACACTCCATAAGACCAATGTTAAATTAAAATCCATATTTTCCTTTACTTTTGATCGGATAGTTATGAACGATATGCCATTTTAAAGCTATGGCCAATACGCATGCAAATGGCTTTTCCAAAATTAAGAAAAACGTTTTGTTTAATATTTATTAACAAATTAAAAAATTGATTTTTAATATTTTTTATGTTGTCACTATTAGTTATAGCGAAAAAGTACCAAGCCATTTGCATGAAGAATTTCGTCCCCAAGAGTTTGGTATTTTTTTGAAAACGCTATTTGAACAATTGCGGGTTTTAAATGGATTTAGGCTGAGGAATGTCCGTGTAACCTACCGCCGCTATAGGGTGACTTTAAATATTTTTTTACGGTGTAACTATTAATTATAGCGAAAAATTATCAAACCATTCGGTTCAAGAATTTTGTCCCCAAGAGATTGGTATTTTTTAAAAAACGCTATTTGAACAATTTCGGGTTTTAAATGGATTTAGGATGAGCAATGTCCGCGTAACCTACCGACGCTACGCTGGAGTCGCAGGTTGCTTTTTGTTTTACTAGAGCCGACCCTTAAGGGTCTGCTGTAGTGCGGCCATCTGGGATTTTTATCCCATAAGAGCAATGTTAAATTTCAAACCATTTATTTTGTTTACTTTTTATCATAAAATTGTCTGCAAGGTCTCATTTTAAGCACAGTCACAATACGCATCCGTCTTGCAATTTACATTTTTTTAAATGCTTTTGATTTGTTATGTAATTGACATTTTGTAAGTACAAAAGTTGAATTTTTTCCCTAACACAATAAAAAATTAATAATGAAAAATATTTTGCAAGCCGAATCCGAAATTTTATAAAGAATATTCAGTTTTTTTTAACACTCAATTACAAAAGATAGACGTATAAAATGGTTTGGAATGAGGCAATGTCAAATCGTTCAGCTGCAAGAAATTGCACTGTTTAGATAGGGATACAGTAAGAAGCTGTTGCGTTTCCGGTTGCTTTCTCGTTTACTGGAGCAGACCCTTAAGCAGACTATTTTAGTCTGTGTTAAGTTGCCTTGACAACGCCGTCGCTGGCGAAACCATGGTCAAGACTCAATAAATTTTATGGAATTTACTACAAATTTCGTGTTTGTTTTATTTTTTTTTCATTTAAGTACCTTCGGTCAATAGTGTAAAACTCAATTACATTAAATTTGATTGCTTTCAATCTCAGTTTTGAGTATGATGAACTTGTTTTACTGTCATAATATTTATGTCCTTATTAAATACTTTGATGGGAGTCGTAAGTTCAAAGTTAGTAGTTTGTGGAGATAAAACATAAGAATTTGAAGTTGTTACGCGTTTCTCAGCCCATTCTTTGAAATTAGTGAGTCACAAAGGTGCATATAGTACTACTTGGTACTTTTTATGTTAGTTTCAACCTTCAGCTTTTGTATGTTCAACATCATATTGAATAAAATATAAATAACAAATACGTGACATGATCAACGGTAAGTAAATGTAGGCCATTTCCGTTTCTACTTTAAAACCTGCATTCAATTGTAACCTTATTTTAAAACCAACACCTGTTCCTAATTGAGTGAAGATTGAGATAAAACGCATTTCCTGGATAAACTGTAGCCAACACTAGTAAATTCATGACTCGTCCTGCATTACAAAAACTAATATAAAGTAATACATTTAAATAAACACAATGTAACTTACTTTTGTAATTTAATCTTTAATAAAATTCCTATTGTTACACTGTTACTTCGTAACATGGATATTGAGAACTGGACAAGTGGGCAGAAAAACGCGGAACCGCTAATTTCTCTTGATTTTATTTGTTCACGTTTGACATGACGCCGCCTTTCTGCTTTCTCTACGGATCAACGTGATCAGCTGTTATTAAATAGCCTTCTAAGAGTTCTATATTTCATTCGAACCTGTAATTTGCCAAACTGACCTGTTCCGAATTTGCCAAACTAAGTCAAACCACTTCGCTAACCACCTACGGGTGTTAATTTACATTTACGTATGCAAATTTTGAATTAAATTACAATGACACTAAATTTACGGACGAAAAATGAAACTTGTAATAGTTTTTTCCTATGCAAAGGTTAAAGTGACAGTTATTTCCTGAACATGTAAATAAAAAATAATTCGACCACGCAGCTGAACCGCTGACGTGAGTTGAGCAAATTTCCAAAATTAAGTTTATAGGCCTATGTTTTATGGTTTCAACCAACGATTTGGGAAATAGGTCTACTCACGAACGCTGTCTGTGTGAACGCAATATATTAGTAGAATTTGTTTGCACCTAGTGGCCTCGCGAGTTTGCACCACTTGGCTTTGAACTGGGTACTTTTATGGTATTTTACGTTTTGATCGATTTTGGGGGAACCAAGCGAGCTATAAGGTCGCGTAAAAAAAAACAAAATGAGCAGAATAACATCCTACATTTATATTTTTAGAAAAAACTTTAAAAAAATTTAATTCTCGTAGTAAAAATCTCAAAAAATAGCTACTTCCGGTCAAAAAACGTACTTTTGGTTGGTGGATTTTTTTGGCTAACGAACTCGTCCGAGCGACGGAGACAACCAACATGTGTACCTAATTTGGACCAAATCGGACTTAAAATGCTGCCGCTTGAGTGCGAACACATATATACATATAGCCTATATATATGATTTTTAATGACACCCTAAAACGTGTTCTGGGGACCATGATCGGTGCTCATTTGCTACTCCCGACCTTGGGTCTTACCATAAGGGCCACTGCAATAGTTCATTTTTCCTATGGAAATTCGCTATAAATACAATATTTTGTCTGTGATAGTTTTTTCTCTTTGTTAACTAATAAAAGATCTATTTTGTGTCCCTGAATGTGTGTGTAACCAAAAAGAACGATTTTATTTAAACATTACTCAAATACGGATATTGAGATAGAGCAAAATAGTGTATATTTTATGGATCTGTCAAGAAGGGACCTAATTTGACCAATTCAAAACCAAGATATCGGGGAAAAAGAAAGAAAAATACGCTCGTACAGTAAACATATGCCAACCTTTACCAGTTGGTTTCACTATCAAATCAATATGGTTGGACTTATAAATACAGTTGTTTTATTTCTGAAATTGTTTATCCACCTGTTTTATAGTATTCCTACATGGAACAGCACCATGACGGGGGAAATTGTTACGAAATAACCGTTACGTATAGTAGAGATTTTCTAGCATGACCCGTGACCTCGAGATGCGCAGTAGAATCGGAGTTAATTTGAGTGGTGGGGGGTCAGAGAAGGTCAGTCTATTGCCGAGCTCTGAACGTAACACTTCGGTCTGGAAGTAATACAACACAGGGCTGTCGCGACAACAGTGATGGCGTGGTATCCCTTCCCCTCCAGCGGATGGCGTCCCCACTTGCCTAAATTCTTCCCTACCGCCAGCGCATCGTAGAGGTCTTGCTAAATCTGACGAACTATAGCAGTCGTAGACTCATTTTTTTTAAATGGTTCGATGATAAAAGCACGATGTAGCACCAATTTTCAAGACGGCGGCGTAAGCTTAAAGGGATGGGGGTCACAAACTCAGTATGTTTTTTTTTTAGGAAATGTACTATATTACCAAGTTTCATCTCTCCCGAAATTTTTTCCAGGTAACTTTATTATAAACGCCCTGCTGTCTGGGCTATTAGACAGACGGGAAACATGTGGAGATCCGGTAAGATCCTCTGTTCCACTAAAGTACCATGAGATAAATATGGAATTATGTCCATGTCCTCTGATTGAACAAGTTCAAGAAATTCAGTGTTTGGGACTCTATGTCGATTACAAGCTTACTTGGAAGAAACACACAACCTATCTAAAAAATAAATTATTAAAACATATCAGGCTATTTTATATCCTCAGATACGTATGTAACTTGAAAGTATTGAAAACGATCTTTTTGCACTGGTTAGTTGCGAGTTAGAATATGGTCTCGCAATTTGGGGAGGAACTTATGTTACAACATTAAAGAAAATAATTTTGCTGCAGAAGAATTTTATCGCACAAATCCAAAAACACTGAACCTCTTTTCAAACAAATTGAATATATTATCTTTTAAAAACCTTTTTCTCTATAAAGTATCGTATTGAAAACATTTTCTGACAGAAGCGGGGATAGAAATGGCACTCTAGGGTCAAGCACTTTGACACTGCGGAATAGGTCAAACTAGTTTTTGTATCTAAACCAAATTTCCCAAATTATATGAAATTTTATGCATATCTAGTACCTAAATTTTGTAATTGTTTGCCAGAAAATATAAAATTATGTTCAAACAGATATAAATTATCCAGTTTGCTACGTAATATTTTGCTCGAACTTTAAAATGTACATTCTTATTTTAATGTAATATCTTAACTCTTACGCTTTGGTATTACATTCAGGTGTATTCTTGCAAGTATGTACTCTAAGTCTGGGTGCTGTGTGTGGTGTATATCTAAGCTGCGATGAACGTAATATTTCGTGAAATATTTGTTTAAAAAAAATTGTTTGCTTTTGTAAGACACTTAACATGGATCTGTGTTGTGTGTATGTACGAGTATATAAGTAAATGTAAGTTGTAAATAACTATGCGTTGTTTATAAAAAGACTAGAAGTCGAACCAATTTTTTTTTTTGTAGAATTTAATGGATATATATAGTATATATACAGAGTGTTGAAACAGTCCTGGACCCCCTAAATAATTCTAAAACGAATAAAGATAAAAATTTGAAATTTTAATCATGGACACAGATGATAATATTCTACATTTCAGCGTTTTTAAAAAAATGATTCGCCATCTTTAATCTGCCATTTTGAATGTAACTTTTATTTTTTTTAATGGGAAGGTGGTCATTTCGATGTAGAATTTCAAGAGAAATCCAACGGTGAAATTTGCACATCCATATCTTTAACCAATTAAAAATGGTGGCCAAAAACAACGAAATCGTGTTTTCCGATTTTGCCCCATTTTGCTGTTTTAGTTTTATTTCTTATTAAATAACTATTCTCAAAGAACCAAAATGTTTACTTTTAATATATTTATTTGGATTATTCAATTTGTCTGACTGTACAATCGAAGCAATGTCTCAATCAGTTTAAGAGTTCCAATTAATTCCAAATGTCATAACATACGAATGTCGTGACTTTCTGCAAGCAATGTGTCGAGCATTATGAAATACAAGATGGTATCTGTCAATACGTGCTGGTGTGGAGCTCGGTGGTTTTGCCTTCCTTTCACTGCCACTAAAACTTCAACGACACCAGCAAGGACCTTGAAGGACTGGAACTATTAAAATAAAGGTTACGTGAATAAGCAAGATGCAGTAATTTCTTCGCTATGTTTACTGAGTTTATTGCAATTTTCTTTGGAAGTAAATATGCGTCCATCGTATGTATTGTGTTTGTTATATGCAACGAGCATGATAACCTCAAATGAGACAATTAATAGCAAAACAACAATCCATAAAAATATTTAATACTGTAGCATACAATTAATTATTTAAAGTATCGATTATAAAGTCAAACATAAAATGTTTTACCTACAAATTGTTACTAAAACAATACAACTTGTTTAATGTTTCATGGAGTACAAAATACAAGCTTTCAACAAATATGCCTGGTAAGTTGAACTGATTTCTACCATTCGGTTTCCTTTTTAAATATCTTTTTAAAATAGAAATAAAATAAGAAGTTGAAATATGTCTTTATAGGATATTTCACTAGAATAATTTTCCCTCGTCTTGTCCATTTGAATCATTTAACGAGGTTAGTTAAACATTAATAGTTTTTAAATGTGAGAATTCAGTACACGAGCAGAAGAGCGATATTGTGGATGTTAAAATTTATATTTATAACTTAAGGTTTTGCTTAGTCGGGAGTAAAATTTTGTATTTTTGTAATTACACGTTTCATACCAGAATGGTGATTTTTCATTTACAACTTTTAGGAATATAAATAAATAGTCCCTTTTTACTTTCTCACTATACTATACTATAGAGAAAGTATAGCGATCGCAAAAAAAATCGATGTTGAGATTTTTGTGGAATTATATCCGTTTTGGGACCCCCTGAGTTCAAAAAAGTAGTTTTTACAAAATGTCTGTCTGTTTGTCTGTATGTATACAGACCTAGAGAGAAAACTATTCTATCGATTTCGAACAAATTTGCACCAAACATATCAATTAGGCCTGTATAGATGCACAAAAAAAGGTTTTGAAAAAATTTGAAAATCAACCCCCTTTTTGGCCATAAAACCCCCAAAAAATCAGTTATTATTTTTTTATAAAAAAACCGCTCTAACGATTTTGATAAAATTTGGCTTATTTGTAGCCCTTAATGTGCCCTACCATATGCCATGAAACGTCATCTTTCTACAAATTCTTGTTTAGCTAATAATAATAATAGGTATCTGATTTTGGGGTTTTTTTGGCCGAAAAGGGGGTTGTTTAAAAAAAAATGCAAAACCTTTTTAACACGCTTATATTAGCTTCACTTGTATGTATGTAAGTTATGGTTTGGTTTCGAGGATGTGTCTTTTTAAAAAAACACTTTTTATTAATTAAACAAGATTTTAATATACTTTTAAAACTTATTAATTAAACAAAGTACATTTGATGTGCACTGAGTGCAACCTCGACTAACACTAGCTAGGTAACGCTCTTGCGTGGAAACAATGAGAATGCTTACTTTGCTAAAAACTATAATATTCTACGAACTACAGTACTACTTAAGCTAAAATCCTCTACATAACTCCTCCATCCTAAACAAAACTTCCGGGGGTGGTTGTGCTGCAGCCATCCTCGGGGTTGTCCTGGGAAACTTGTTGAGCAGTATGTATAGAAGTCCTCCAATCATAACTCCATATAGTGCAATGGTCCAAACACTGATATTTTTGGTTACCGCCATCTGTTTATCAATTCTGGAAATAGTATTAATATTAATTTTATCAAGTTCTAATTTTCTAATGTTTACCGAAAACTCTGGCTCTTGATCTTCTTGTAGATTCAGTTCTGGAACTTCCAGGAGCTTTGGATGTCCTCCTTTAGTTCTGGACATATGGAAGAGCTTTTTATTATTATATACAATTGTATTATTGTTAGGTTTTATCAGAAATATACCTTGAAGGGTTATTATATTAGTTTCTTCTTGGTTAACTAATTTTAAAGTTTCTTTATTACGGAAAGTTGCTAAATATTGGTTAAGTTCGGGGATCCAATCAATAAAATTATCGGTAATTTCCAGGGCTATATATTTACACATGTCTGCTTTATTGTCTTTGACTATAGTTGTTTCACAGTCCGTTGTCTCGTGTGATATTTGGTCGAATGAGCAAAAGTATTTCGAATCGATCTTATGGTTACAATTACTGTCTAAGCCTAGTGTCACAGAGCTAGAGACTAACATATAATTAACAGTGGGTATTACAGTAACATATTTTTCATCATAAATAGTTGGTACAGAACGTAATTGGTAAATATTAAAATCAGACTTTTCGACAATTGGTAAATTGAGAAAATATACAATGTTCTCTACATCTAGTTTACAATTTACTTCTATTAGACTTTCTAGTTCCCACATGTTTTCCGGATTCGGCTCAATTGGTAATCGCTTGTCATAATATGTTTCTATTTTCTTTATTTCCAAATACAATTCTTTAATTGAAATGACACTTGGATGAAGTACACCAAGTTTACAAAATGTCAAAGAATTTTCCAAATCAATTACTACTTGCAATAACATGTTATATAAAATATTCAATTGATTAAGTATATTTTTAAGTTTTTCTAAAGCTACAAAATCATTTAGATTATTATTTACATCAATAATTTTAGATTTTAATTCAATAATGTTCTGTTCAATAATATTAAATGTTTTATTATATTCTATAATTATATTTTCACTGAAAGAGTATTGATGTTCTAATTGATTGGTTATGTCTCTTTGGCTACTACTAATTTGTTCCAATATATTATCATACCTTTTGCCATCGTAAGCATCTAGATTACCTGTGATTACTTTTAACACAGACCCTAGACCATCTATTATTCCCCTTCTATTTCTTACATTATTAGTATTTTCTAACAAAACAATTTCTAACTTTTCTTTAACAATATCCCTAGTATGATTGATGAATTTAAAATAACTTACAATATCTCTAATTCTATTTCCATTGTCTGTCACAAATTCTACTTTTCCAGTTAGGCTGGCATTACAGTTTTTACAATTGTTTGTAAAATGGTTTAGTACATTATTATAATAGTTTTCAACATGACTTACTTGTAAAACAAAATCTCTTAAATTAAAATAATTAACAAACGTATGATAAGACGACTTCAGTTTAGCAAGTCCTAAATCGTTAGGAATTATTCCTAAGTTGGTGGAGATGTCTTTGATCTCTGCTGTGTGGGTAGCCGCTCGTTCAAGGAACAGGAGGTACCTGGAACAGGATTTAGATTTGGGTTATTGCTTATTTTCCGTGGTCTCTTAATTTTTGATAGGTGAATTTTTTGTTTGGTGTTGTGATGCCTGGGTTTAATTTCGGCAGTTTTCCTTTCCCTATTTATGGAAGATATTTCTTCTTTGTTGTATTTATTTTTTACTTTATTTTGTTTTTGTAATGTTTTTACGTAAACGTCCTTGGGCACTTCCGGTAATGGCTCTTTATTTAAATTTCTTTTAGTTAGTATATCTTCTTTAGTTTTTTGATTGCGTATTTGAATTTGTTCATATAGCTTCCTTATTTTTTCTTTGTGACCTATCACGTAATCATTAATTAATTGATTTTCAATATCAATATTCAAAATATTATTAGGGTTGATATGTCCATATAATATCTCGAAAGGTGTGAGTTTAGTTACCGAATGTATGCTATTATTATAAGCAATGACTGCATATTTTACCTTTTTTGTTATATTTTCATTCTTAAATTCAACCTGATTATTTAAAAGCCTGATATGTTCAATAAGTGTAGAGTGGAACCTTTCAACTAATCCGTTAGAAGATGGATTTTGGGTACTTGTGAAGTGTATTTTAATCCTGTGCAGTTCCATCATTTCCTTGATAACTTTATTATTAAATTCAGTCCCATTGTCTGAAACGATAACTTCAGGGACACCGTGATGCGTAAAGTAATCTAACAATTTATCAGCTGTTTCAAGCGCGTGGGCGCCTCCAACACGGCACACTTGTGCATAGCGAGAGAATCCGTCAACGATACTAAGAAACCTACTCTTCTCTAGCGATATGCTATCTACATGCACTATTTGCAATGGCCTTGATGGTGTGGGTGTAAGGTTCATTTCGAGCTTTAATGGTACTCGCTCGTATTTCACAGCTAAACAAATTTCACAATTATTTATAAAATTTTGGATATGAGTTTTAATATTTGGCCAATAGTATTTTCGTTTAATTTGTTCATAAGTCTCCTGTATACCACGGTGGTTAGTTTTACTCGTACGATAGTTTTCTATTATTTCCTG
Organism: Philaenus spumarius; assembly: GCA_018207615.1. Classification (NCBI taxonomy): domain Eukaryota; kingdom Metazoa; phylum Arthropoda; class Insecta; order Hemiptera; family Aphrophoridae; genus Philaenus; species Philaenus spumarius. The sequence continues at coordinate 332,966 of JAGFPH010000367.1, forward strand.
GATTTCCTCTTCTTCGGTTACATCTAACAATTTAGTGTTACATTTAGTTAAACATAGTTTAGAGTTTTTAAAGTCTTTCGCTACACAAGCTGCAAATCTTTCGTAAAAGTCGTTTTCAAAATAAATACTATATTTAACATTAGGCACTAAGTATTCTTTTATAAATTTAATGATGTCATTTTTGAAGTTATTTTCAGATATTTCAACTATTAGTCTCATTTTACTGGTTCCGAATAGTTTTTGTATTTTTATATTTTTTGGTTGGTGATTTACAAGAGTTAGAAAGATTTGATTTTTTCCAAAGTTTACCGGTTCGTCCGAGATAGGTATTCCAACTTGCGTATTCCCGTCGGAGTTTGAGTGGGCAGTTTGGTCATCTTCCTCGCTGGTTTCCTCTTGACTTGTCGAATGTGCGTCTTCTTCTGCGTCAAAGTGTGCGATCATTGACTCATTGTCCTTTAACTCTGGAAAGTGTAACCTAGTTGCTTCGGCTATTATTCTTTCTAAATCTTCATCTGTAGGATCTTGATCGTTTACCTTCTGTTCAGTGATATTTAGCTGTATTCTTGACAGGGCGTCTGCGTTTTTGTTCAATTTCCCTTTTTTGTATTTTATCTCGTAGTCGTACTCTTCTAATTTCAGTCTCCATCTTAGTAACCTGGAATTAGGCTCTTTAACTGAAAATAACCACTGTAGAGGCTTATGATCCGTATAGATTTTGAATTTCCTACCGTATATGTAAGGTCTGAAATATTTAGTTCCAAAAACTATTGCAAGGAGTTCCTTCTCTATAGCTGAGTATTGCGTCTCGCTTTTGTTAAGCGTTCTGCTGGCGTAAGCAATTGGTAGGTCTGCTCCATTTTTTATTTGGAATAGGATTGCCCCCACCGCATAGTTGCTAGCCTCTGTTGTCAGTATGAACTCTTTGTCAAAATCAGGATATTGTAACAGAGGTTCGTTACATAAGATGTCTTTACATATTTCAAAACTATTTACGTATTCAGGTTTATTTATGTCGATTTTGATTTCCTTTTTTAAACAGTGAGTCAGTGGTTTAGTCAATTTTGCGAAATCTCTAATGAATTTTCTGTAGTATCCTAGTAATCCGAGAAATCCTTTGATTTCTTTTGTGGTTTTCGGAATCGGGCAATTCTTTATGGCTTTAATTTTGTCGGGATTGGGTTTAACTCCCTCGGGTGTTACAATATGTCCCAGATAGGCTACTTCTTTCCTTAAAAATTCTGTTTTGTCGAGTTGCACTTTAAAGTTGGCTTCTCTCAATCTATTGAAAACTTCCCTTAATCTGTCTATGTGTTCTTTTAAGCTAGTAGAGTAAATTAAAATGTCGTCCAAATAAACAAGGGCCGTTTCATTTTGAATTCCCCTTAGTATATTATTCATAATTCTTTGAAAAGTTGGAGGACTATTCTTTAAGCCAAATGGCATCCGTAAAAATTCATAATGGCCGGTTTCTGTTGAGAAGGCAGTTTTTGCGACACTATCAGGGTGCATTTCCACCTGATGAAATCCAGATACTAGATCGAGAGTACTAAAATATTGAGATCTGCCCAGTTTATCTAAAATATCAGTTATATTAGGAAGAGGAAATTTGTCGTCAATTGTTTTAGCATTTAGACCCCTGAAATCAATCACTAGTCTAAATTTTGGCTTATTGGACGCGTCTGGTTTTTTTGGGACGATCCAAACGGGTGAATTCCACGGCGAGTGTGAAGGTTGTATTATTTTTTGATTTAACATATCTTGTATTTGTTTATCTACCTCCTTTCGATAAATTTCTGGGTAACGGTAATTTCTTGAATAAACAGGGATTTCATCCGTCGTTCTGATTTCATGTTTAATTTTGTTTGTGAAGGTTAGGTCATCATTTTCCGAATAAAATATATCAGGATATTCATTTAGTAACTTCCAAATTTCATTTTTCTCTTCCGAATTCATGTGATCTGTTCTGATTTTTGTAAAGTCTAATTTATTTTTTGATTTAAAAAATTTAGGTTAGGGCTATTTTCATTATGGATTTCTTGCTTGTCATATTTACAGATTTCATAGTCTTTTAGTGATTCGACATTTAAAGGCTCAGCTGTTAGACTTCGGTCTTCAGTGGAAATATTTATAATAGGACAAAGAGCTTCCCCTTCTGTAATTTTCACTAAACACTGAGGTATCTCTAGTCCATTGACTTGTTTGTACGATAATACCCCCTCTCCATTGTTTAAATTGGCTACTTTTATTTTTATTATTTGTTTTGATCTTGCTTTAATGAGATGGCTTGTAAACTTCTTTGGAGGCCTAACATTATCGTTAGAATTGTTATTACTTTTTGTTTCTGTATTAAAATAATGTATAGGAATTTTCTTTCCGCAAAATATTAGTTGATGATGAGTGAAATCTAAATTTATTTTTAATTCTTTCAAATTATCGAGTCCCAGTAGTAAATCAAAGTTTTTGTGGAAATTAAATAGGTAAAATTTTGTTTGTTTCTTTCCTAGTAACGGTAATTCGCAACTAAATTTTTCTTTGGAGACACCGTGTGCTGTGGAAACTTCAAAAAGTTCTTGTTTCAATGTGTCTTTGAACAACTGAAATGCTAACTGCTTGTTAACAAAAGATCTGGTGCTACCTGTGTCAATTAATATTTTTAGGTTAGTTTTGGGGTCGATAATATATGGTAATTTGTTAGTGCTGTCTTCAATGTGCATTATGGAAAATTTGTTTTCATTATAGTAAGTCCTAAAAAATGATTCTGGGGTTGTTCATTTTCGGGTGTTACTCCGCATGCGTTATCTTCCTGCAATGAGTTGTCAATTTCGTTACAATCGTTATAGTTTTCAAGGCTATAGTCCGGTTCTAATTCTTCCGATAGGTAACAGTCTGTCATTTGTTCTGTCAGTTGATCTAACGAATGATCGTAATTTTCTTCCTCTATTGGTTTCCCTACCATGTGGTAAAGTTTATTTTGTCTAACCGTGTTCCCTGTCTGACGTGTAGAGATACTCATGGGCGTTGGTTGATAAGTTTGATTAGTTTTTTGAACACTGTTAGGTACAAAATGTCTTTGTGGTTGATTGTGGGGTTGTCTGTTTACCCAGTTAGGATTAGGTTGTGCAGGCTGTCTGTAAGGATTTTGTTGATGGAATTGATGGTTAGGCATTGGTTTACGAATTGGCATGTATTGGGGTTTTTGGGGGATATTTGGTCGGCTTGTTTGAAACAATTTGTTATTTTTAAATTGGAAATCATTTGTAAGCATATTGAGTGCTTCTTCGAGTGTTTTTGGGTTTTTAGTGCGCATTAGCGACCCTAGCGGTTCCTGAAGTCCCCTTAACATAACTCTTAACGCTAGTTGTTGTGCATATGTACATAAAACATCTTTAGCTGTTGGTTCTTTATTAACAAAGAATGCTATTTGTAAATTTAACAACTTTTGCACCTTTTCATAGAATTTAAATGGTGATTCCCCATTTTCCTGCTTTAACTCTGCCATTTCAAGGTTTAATGTGAAACAGTCCCTTTTGTCTAAATAACTAGCTAGTAAGATTTGTTTAACCTCATTCCAAGCATAAGTGTTAGAATTAACTACTATATCAAGAGCCTGTCCTTTTAACTTTGACAATATTGACGAGAAAAGGTATTCATTTTGAAAATCTTCTATATTACTAGTAACAAAGAATTTATTAACTATTTTGTCACATATGGTAATAAATCGATTGAGCATAGTCGGCTCCCCGTTAAATTCCGGTATCATGTCCAAGTATTCTTTTTTCAGAGTTGGGGTAGTCATTGTTATGCTTATTGTTAATCAAATTAAATTAAAATTAAAAGATAAAAAGATTATTTAAATTCAATTGTTTGATTTTCTGATTTAGAATTAATAAACAACTAATCTTAAAAATATAATTGTATAACTACTTAACAAGTTTACTTACAATAAGATCCAAAATACTTTGCTCATTTTTTTTTTCACAACGCACGTATTTTTTTTTTTTTTTTCGTGTTCGCTGGAACACGTCGCACTTCACTCACTTCTCACAATTTTCACTCCACTTTCTTTGTAGATATCCGCTCTACAGTTGCAAATATTCACTTCGCTGATTGCTTGTGCTAAATTTAATAATTTACACTTATTAAATTGAGCTGTCGATCCTTCTTGATAATATTCACTTATCGTGGACGATCTGTTCGACACTTCGGTTAGTCAGTTAAAACTGAAGAAAAACTATATGCACTAATTTCCCCGATGTGTCCTACCGACTGCGCCAGTTATGGTTTGGTTTCGAGGATGTGTCTTTTTAAAAAAACACTTTTTATTAATTAAACAAGATTTTAATATACTTTTAAAACTTATTAATTAAACAAAGTACATTTGATGTGCACTGAGTGCAACCTCGACTAACACTAGCTAGGTAACGCTCTTGCGTGGAAACAATGAGAATGCTTACTTTGCTAAAAACTATAATATTCTACGAACTACAGTACTACTTAAGCTAAAATCCTCTACATAACTTGTATGTATGTTCGTTTGTAAGTAACTCTCCTTTGGACTAAAAGCCAGTGGCTAATTACTGTTATTATATCTCTCTTACGCGAGTTCAATCGTTGGCCGAGCGGTCTAAGGCGCGGGTCGTCGCTGACGTCAATTCCCGATCGTGGGTTCTAATCCCGTCCACGGCCAATTTTTTTTTTCAATAATTAATCGAACTAAAAAGTGAAAAATAAATATAGTTTAAAAAAACTAAAAAACACGCTTTTAGAGCATATCAAACTAAAAAGTTAAAAATAATTTTTCAAATAAGCTTAAAACAATAATAAACGATAAATACTAGCATTATTGTAAAAAAAGCGTGGGGCGCTTTGTCTATATTTCTCGTACATCGAGCGCCCAACGCTTTTTTTGATAACAAATGTAACTTTAACAACAATGCTGTCTTACTAGGCCCTCCGTCTCGCACGCTTCTCTCACCAACACCAAGCCAATGCAAACAGATTATTGTATACTCTGATTTTTCACGGAAATGACGATTGATTATTACATAGGCACTTGGATCTAAGTAGGGTGGGGGGGGGGGGGGGTGTAGCGGTGACCTATACATAATGTAAGACAGGGATCGAAATAGTCACGCACCATCCCCCAATAATTCGAAATACAGAAGGAGTTGTAATTTCACCAATAATAGTTAAGTAATCAATAATCAACACTTCAATCAAATTGTCAACTAAAGGAAACAGTATAATATGTAACACCAGAAGTTTAACTCATAATACAGCAAGCATTTTTCGTTGATTTTGTTTTAGCCCAGTCGGTATAGGCAATGAATACAGCTGTATTCATTGGTATAGGTTACAACTACCAGTAATTTGCAATACGGCTGATTTTTTTTATAAGTACCTTAAAGTATGTAGATTAACATAAAAAAAGTTTACCAGTCTATCGATTTCCCAAAGTCGAAAAAAAATCGATTATCATTTTTCCCCGATTATCCTTAATATTTCGAGCTGGGATAAAGATAGAGACAAATAAAAAATACCATCGTGTAGGGGAGGTATTTTTCAACAAAAAAGGTCATAATATGTATTTATTTCGCCCGAGCAATGGTTTGTCTGGAAAAAATTCGATAATGCAGGTATGTATTTTGCAGCAGGGAGATAAGTCAAGTGGCTCTAGATCGGGTAATTTTCAAGATAACAAGCTGAGATTCAGCATAAATGTTTAAAATATATATTTTAACACCTACGTCAAGTTTCAATTCGATGTATTAAAATTCGGCCAATTTAGAATGAGCCAACGCTTCATATATGAATAAGATGTCCCCTTTTAGTGATTTCCCCTGCTGCAAAATACATACCTGCATTATCGATTTTTTTCCAGACAAACCATTGCTCGGAGGAAAGAAATACATATGACTTTTTTTGTTGACCCTACACGGTGGTATTTTTTATTTTTCTCTATCTTTATCCAAGCTCGAAATATTAAGGATAATCGAAAAAAAATCATAATCGATTTTTTTTGACTTTGGGAAATCAATAGACTGGTAAACTTTTTTTATGTTAATCTACATACTTTAAGGTACTTATAAAAAAAAAATCAGCCGTATTGCAAATTACTGGTAGTTGTAACCTATACCGACTGGGCTATAAAGGAAACAATATAATATGTAACACCAGAAGTTTAACTCATAATACAGCAAGCATTTTTCGTTGATTTTGTTTGTGTTCGCTTTTACCTAATTTAAAAGAACTCTGTTATTTGTGAAGAATAATTACCTGATTATAAATTTGTCAAGTTGGTTGCTACTTTAATTAGTGTAAATGCTTTCATACACGTGTTTTGTTCAGTATAGGCCTAACCTAAAATTATGTTGCTTTTGATAAATCATAATAAATCAGCTGTTTTATTTATAATGTGTAAAAGCAGATCTTTGAATTGAATTACAATAAGGTAGTCAGTTTGTGTTTGCTTTTATTTTGTTAACCAACCCTAAAAAAGCTGTAGGTTGTAAACTGATTTTAAACTTGCTAAGTTGGTTGCTATGGTAATGAATGTAAATAAATGCATTCAACAAACATGTAGACTATATTGCTAAGCTTTCGATCTGAATCATTTGATTTATCTGTTATAGTGCTGGGAGTGAACACCTAATTTTTACTATTTTACGCTTTAAAATTTAAATTTTGCAAAATCCTCTCTTAGTGTACGTCCATGACCCCATAAGATGTAAAACACTTTTACATGTTCCTACTGTTATCTTAAATATATTTTACTCTACGTCGATTCAACAAACAGTCGTTCAGGACAAAAGCCGCTTATATAGATTTAACACTATCTCTACACTCAACCAGTAAGCAAGGTAAACAAGGCCGTAGCCGGGAAAACTTTTCGGATCAGGTCAGGACCGGGGATTTGAATTTTTAAACCCTTTTAACACGTTCACTGCTAAGGACGCACATGTGAGCTTGACACTAAACACTATGAGAAGCGGCCAACCCCCTTATTGTTAGTGTTTTCAATACACAATGCATTGCGTGCTTCGCACACCAACCCTCGTATTGGGAGAACTTTCAATACACAATGCATTGCGTGCTTCGCACGCCAACCCCCGTATTGTTTACAATACACAATGCGTTGCGTGCTTCGCAAGCCAACCCTCGTATTGGGAGTACTTTCAATACACAATGCATTACTTTACAAGAGTAAAGTATTTTTGTTGAACCTTCATGTATGCTTCTATCTTAATACGTTTACTGATTAGGCCTATAAAAATTACTATTTCAAATTCGACAAATGGTGAACAATATTTTTTTTATTTTTTATGATATTACATTTATTTTAACGTGTATTAGGTTATGAATATAATACGTTATAGAGAATTTTATTGTGAATGCAAATATTTTTTAATATCTAAAATCAAATACATAGATCAAAAGATATGTACATTTTTCAAATGTATTGTACATTTTGTTTACAAAGTATACACGTTTTTGATGCTAAAAATTTAATAATACTAATTTATAAATAAAGTATTTCAAATTGATCGTATCTTGATGATTTTTCACAGAATGTGTATAATAATATACTCTATTAATACGTGTACTTAATTTTATTCAAATCTATTAACTAATTTAAAAGAAATTTACAATAAATAAATAAGTACTGCAAATTTAGACGAGTGGTATTTTAATTTATTTTACCTATAAAACAAACAGTATAAACGTTTTAAGGGCGCGCTCTACCTCGGCGACAAAAAGGGGTACGCTAAAAAAATTCGCAGATATTGCTACTATCTCACGTTGACGGACCTAAAGATTAGGTATTTGAAATAAAACCAGCTTACTTCACAGCTATAATAAGCTTCACAGTAATAAGCTCGTAAATTATTGTACTAACATTAAAAATACTCTAGTTTTGATTTGTTTTCAATTTACAAATACTTTTCTTATAAGATAAGATCAAGCTCACAAGAGAGTAAGGCTGTAACCCTACTCCATCCATGTGTATCGTACGTTGTAGTTTAATCAAGCAAATCTAAATAACAATTTAATTTGCACTTTTTAAACCTAGTGTTAATTTTTACTACTAAATTTCGTGATTGGGGGGAGGGGGTTGACCCTCTAACCCCCCCCTGGCTACGACCTTGAAGGTAAATAATTATAAAATCGTCTATTAATTACTGTCAAATTATCTGTTTATTAAAACATCTTACAATATAACCTGGAAACACAGTCATTGCTTAAACGAACACACGGTTAATGTTCGATCGTAGTTTTCGATAAGAATAATCGAATTTCGAAACACCACGTTGGTATAAAGAATTGGTATTATAATTCAGTAGCGAACACAGCTTAATTGAGGCAAGGTTCAGATGTATAAAGTTTAACTGGCTGACATAGATTTATTGAAAATTTCCCACTGGCAACAATTGATTTGTCTCCATTCGTGACAGTCAATAACGCTCTACTTACACTGTTACCTCTACGTCGACCAATACCCAAAATTAAATTTTATGCATATAGTCTTAACGATTTCCGCAAACGGTTTTCGAAAGAGAATAAAACTAATTGTACATTAGACCCCGTGAACCTAGTAAGGCACGGTAAAGTTTGTTATCACAACTAAACAGTTTAAGCTGAAACTGTAGAGTATTATTAAAGCTTGATTCTGTGAGACATGAACCTGATATTATAACGGTATCGGCAAGAGTAATGATGAAACAATCTACGGAAATCCGGTAATAATCGTGCAACCGATATCATCCAGCGCGCAGCTTCACTGTCTGAGCGAACAGCAACAACGATTTAGTTTAATTAAAACAAGAATTTCCTAAAGTGATTCAAGTACGGGCTCATTATCGATATTAGTCGAACGAGAAAAATTAATGGAGATGTGTTATTAATTTCTACGTCAAATATTCTTTTTTTACTAGCGAATTTCCATAGAAAAAATGAGCTATTGCAGTGTCCCTTATGGTAAGACCCAAGGTCGGGAGTGTAAATGTGCACCGATCATGGTCCCCAGAACACGTTTTGGGGGGTCATTAAAATCATATGTATATGTGTTCGCACTCTAGCGGCCGCTTTTTAAGTCCGATTGGTTCAAATTTGGTACACATGTTGGTTGTTTACGTCGCTCGGACGAGTTTGTTAGCCGAAACAATCGGAAGCACGTTTTTTGACAGGAAGTAACTATTTTTTGAGATTTTTCCTACGAGAATGAATTTGTTTTTTCCTTCTACAAATATAAATGTAGGATGTTATTCTGCACATTTTGTTTTTTTACGCGACCTTATAGCTCGCTTGGTTCCCCCAAAATCGATCAAAACGTACAATACCATAGAAGTACCCGGTTCAAAGCCATGTGGTGGATTGGCCACGTGGGGTTGGCGTGCGAAGCACGCAATGCATTGTGTATTGAAGACACTTCCAATACGGGGGTTGGCGTGCGAAGCACGCAATGCTTTGTGTGTTGAAGATACTCACGATATGCGGAATGGCGTGGGAACCAGTTTGCAGCTATTCAGTACCGTCGTGAATAGACCTATTTCCCAAATTGTTGGTTGAAACCGTAAAACATAGGCCTATAAACTTAGTTTTGGAAATTTGCTCAACTCAACGTCAGCGGTTCAGCTGCGTGGTCGAATTATTTTATTTGGACCCAGGTTTAGAGCCCTCCCCAATTTTTATCTTCCACACATCTGCCTTGAACGTTCTGCGCAACGAAATGTTATATTGAGATGCTGTGCAAAGTAGAATAGTTTGTGGAAGGAACTGTCTTTGAACTGTTCCACAGTATGTAGGTAAATTTGAAATATCACGTTAAATTTTAAATAATTGTAATTTGAATGTAAAAAAATTAGTACATTATTATATATTTTTGTAAAAATTATTATTATACATGGTGGCTGGTCATAAGTGTTGAAAACTGTTTCTGAAAATGGAGTTAAAGTTAATAAAACTTGCATGCATATTCAAGAAATGTCAGTTTTACTTGAACAAGTACAGATTTTTGAAAAAAGAATAACGTTAAAATATTTATTAATGCAGGAGCACTGTAGTAAAACAATTAAATATAAACTTTTTTGTCATTAGTACCAAGTAATTTAGCCCCAACAAATTTGTTAACACTTATCCTATATTTGGGATTACAGTCATTGAATTAAGTAGGTTTATGATTAAAATGTATCATGTTTTGTTTGGTTTTCCAAAGTGTATTTCAGGTCTTTGAGTAAAATATTAAATTATAGGATCTGTACATTTACCATGTTGAAAATCAGTAACGGCATGGACTCAGTTAGATATAGTTTGTAGGCCTAGTAATTTCTTTTTAAGAAAAAAGTAAACAAACAGAATTAAGGCTTCGTCCATTAGCTTTAATATTTCAACAAAAATTAAGTAAATATTAAAAAATGTTCAGTTAATGTACAGTGTAGTATGTAAGCGCCTACTGGTTCCCTATGCTACGTATTAGCACAGTACGCGGCGCATGCTCTCAGACTGTCTATGATTTGTGCAACGGAGCGAGTAGAAACGATTCTCTCTTTTTTTTATCGCACTGCGCATGCGTGTCAAATGATTCTCATACTCTTACCTTTCAACTGCTGGTTAAAGTCGGAGAAGGGCGTTTCATTTTTCGTCTGATCCTGGCCAGTTTGATATACCGCGCCTAAAAGTTGCACTTGAAAAATAATTCAGTTGTACAAGATTAAATGGATTGTACATACAAGGTTAAAGGAAAAACTGCGAAACGTGAAGCATGAAAGGTGTAAATATAAAAATGGGTTGAATTTATGCTAATAGTGTGTACAGTAACACTTTAATTTGTTTTGAAAATACTTCCCAATAGTTGAAAAATATTGCTAAAGTACTAATTATTACCTATCCACTGGGTACTTACTCCAAACTCATTGACGGAAGTTGAGTAAGCATTTTTGCCAACATAGAGCCAGTTTGATCGGCTCCACCTTGTACTTATTGTACGATAATTTAAGAATTACTTTTAAAATTAAAATATTTAAAACACTTCCTCGGGACTTTGTTTAAGATGATGGTGCTCGAACTAACGAGGTTTAACGTTATGGTAGGCGAAGGCGAATAAGTGCTATGGTAGGCAATTTTAACTAACTACGTAATTACAACGAGTAGTACGATACTTTAAGATGTTCAATCGAAAATTAAAATTAAGTTTTTGGAACGAAGTTCCTTCATGCGGGTTGCGGTAGGAGTTATTCTATACATCTTGGTGTTTGTTTACATTCAAGAAAACACTTGTGTTTACATTGCTAATCAAATCAGTATCCAAAACTGACCTTCATTTTTCAACTTATTCACTAACACCATTGTTTTCCACACGCTGTGATATTACCTAAATAAAACACAGTATTTTAGATTCTAGTTTTCCTTCAATGTAAGTTTCCAACACCACAGTTTGCTTTTCAAATGTTTAGCTTTACACTTTCGAAAGGGGTTGCATGTGGCACAGCCCTTTCAATATGCATAAAACGATGGTATCGTAAAATATTTATTTCAAGTGTTCCAAACTTTGGCTCCTAAAATGTATAGAATAATATTCTATTGATTCTGATTATAGGTAGGTTAGCAAGAGTTTTAAATATATTAAATTTAAACCGGGGTATAGGGCTTAACACGTGCACTGCTAAGGACGCACATGTGAGCTTGACACTGAACACTATGAGAAGCGGCCGACGAACTATGCTCCTCACGCCAACCCCCCGTATTGGGAGTATTTTCAATACACAATGCATTGCGTTCTTCGCACGCCAACCCCCATATGGGAGTATTTTCCATAAACAATGCATTGCGTTCTTGGCACGCCAACCCCCATATTGGGAGTATTTTCAATAAACAATGCATTGCGTGCTTCGTACGCCAACCCCCTTATAGCTCATGCTTGAACTCTTGCAAATAATAAAATAAGTACAGTGTATATGTAAAATCAAACGGCACATAACATTTGAAACATATTTTAATGCTAATCTCTTTAAAGATAAATACCTGACTATAATTAATAATACACATATTTTCCTTTCCCTGGGAGCTGGGGGGGGGGGTGGCCACCCCTCTGCCCATAGGTATGGGCGCCCATGATTATTTATAGTTCAACTAATTTTTTAAACAAAAACGCCATATTTTAAGATACGATTGTTTTCCTTTCTTTTTCCCCGATATCTTGGTTTTGAATTGGTGAAATTAAGTACCTTTGTTTTTAAGTCCTGAATCAAAATCCGTCGAATAATTTCAATTTGCTAACTATGCAACCAGAAATAACCGCCACAAACCGCTAAAAACTGTGAAAATTAAAAATTTTCCAGTTTTTAAGGGTGTGGCGCAGGTGCAAAGTCGGACATTTAATCTACAGCCTAAAATATATTAATTAAAAAAATATACTAGGGGCTCTGCCCCTGGACGCTCCGCGTCCCAACCCCGGCTCGGCCTTCGGCCTCAGATGGCTGCTTCGCTTCGCTCGCAGGTGGAAAATTTGATAAAGAATCTCGTTAATCTTTTGCTCGTTTGTACATAGGTGACCGAGCATAAATTAGCTGTTTTATTTGGCAGCTGACTCAAACTCATTAAACATTATCTCCATAAGATTAACATGGGAAATTTGAAGGATTGTATACCGGGGCTCCTTCTCGGGTGAATAGCGGCTGAACGGATGATAATATATAAGACTTGACATATCTGTGAATGATTATGTTCAGTTTTTGATCCAAATTAGCTGTTTTATATATAATAGGTTTGTAACAACCAATGTTTGAATTGAATTAAAATATAGTTGGCATTTTTCGTTGATTTTTGTTTGTGTTTGTTTTTAGTTTGTCAATGTAACCTCAAAAAGGTAATACTACATTTGATACTGATTTGATCCAAATCAGTTGTTGATCAAAATCATCTGTTTTAAGCTTTTTATACGAACAGTTGTTTTTGTGTCCTTGATAAAATCAAAAGAAATATTTCTTCTTCTTCCTTAAGATTGACCTTCCATAAGATTAACATTGAAACTTTGAGGGCCACTGGGGCGTAGCCCTAATGTCCTAGGACTTCGGTAAATGCTTGATGACATATCTACAGGTAATAATTGACACATTTTAAAACAAAAATCATCAAAATCGGTCCATTAGGAGAGGCTGGGCGATTGGAAATAGGTTTTGACCAAATTCTTTTAATATATATAGATTTAGAGGATTTTTATATTTTCGACCTTTTATTGACAACTTGACTGGACTACATTTCATTCCAATACGCAGAAGACTAAACTTACCTATGCAGACTTGCATTTAAGTGCAGTTGCCAGGAGAAAGAATCTTGACTTAGTGGTCAGTTGTCTTCAACATATATTAATATTTAATATGTGCGTAGTGTATCTGTATCCGGTAGGTTGAATCCAAATACGAAGTGTTCAATGCCACGGTTAGGCTGGAATAATTCATCGGTAGTGCTTGGTATGCGAGACGCTATGGATTGAAACCTTAACAAGAGTACATCGCATAACTCTGGGATAGCATCATACTTACAAGGGTAAACGTTGCTCTAGCGTGTGTTTTCTGTGCTTAAGTTTGGAAAGTTTACAAAATACCTTGCGTTGGGCTTAGTCGCCAAGTCTTAACGTCTACGAACTGTATGTATTAATATATTGAGACTATGTGAAACTGTAATGAATAATTATTTTAAATAATTTTTTTTATAGGGGCCTAACACTTTTTTTAAAACAGACTAAAAAGTATAAAATAATGTCTCCCAGTACCATAGAGATTTATAATTCCATACAGATTTCAAACCGCATACAAATTGTCCTGAAAATTTGTGATTGTTCATTTTTAAAGCTGTGAAAATACCTAAATATTTAAAACGATAAACGTGGGGCGCATGCTATAGATAATAGTAAAGAGTGTAGGGAGTAGCTATCGATATCTTTGAAAATAAACGGTACCAGATAACTGCCACATACTTTCTCCCAGTTGAAACTTTATACCTTCCCAAGAGTAGCATAGGAGGTGGTTATTTAGAATCGCAAAAGTAGGGCATACCATGGAAAATATTAGATGCATGTAACACACATCCATATTATATTATAATATTATTATTACTATTAAAACTATTTGATCGATTTCGAATACATTTGCACCAAACATGTCAATTAGGCCTGTATAGACGCACAAAAAAAGATTTTGAAAAATTTTGAAAAACAATCCCCTTTTTGGCCAAAACACCCCAAAAATCAGTTATTATTATTATTATTATTATTACCTAAACGAGAATTTTTAGAACGATGCGGTTTTTGCATATTTTATATTAGGGTACATTAAGGGCTACAAATAAGCCAAATTTTATCAAAATCCTTAGAGCCGTTTTTGAAAAAATTAGATTTTTCTCGTTTTTTGGCCATTTTTTGGGGGTAAAATTCCTTAAAAATCAAAAATTTTAAAAATGCCTGGAGATATTCCAGAATTGCACCTACATACCAAATTTCATCAAAATCGGACCGTTGGTATTGTCTCCAGCTCTTTACACATCCTAACAGACAAACACACACACACACACACACACACACACACCCCCACACACACACACACACACAAAAAAAACACTTTTTTGGGTTCAGAGAGCACCAAAACAAATAATCCACTAAAAATATTTTTGGGTTCAGGGAGCACCAACACAGATAATTCCACTAAACAATTTTTTGGGTTTCAGGGAGCACCAAAACAGATAATAATTCCACTAAAAATTCAAAGTCGAAAATTTGGACGAAAACAATACTTTCTCCATACATTACGTATAAGGGGGAGAAAGAAAAAACTGACACGACAGTTGATATCATTTACAGTGCAATAATATTGCTAGTGACAGGTAAAATATTTGTGAATCAATTTGTCCTTCCTAACTGAGTCAATCATTTAGAATAACCGTTTCAAAATAAATTGCGAAAGGCATTTCTTAATAAACGGTATCAGTTAACTGACACAAACTTTCTCCCAACTTACTGTAGTCAAAATAATATTGTTTTTAATCATTTTATTTACTACTTTTTAGAACAAAACAAAAAATAATATTCTACCTACGTCAATCGTATAAAAAAATTATTGTCCCAGGCGGGATTCGATCGCGCGACCTTTGAATTACTGGCCGTGCTCGCTACCGTGGTGCTACCCCGTGCGGCCGCCGCCGCGATGCTAGATTGACAACACAAACTTGTTTATTTTTAAACATTTCC
>JAGFPH010000367.1:348306-359337 GCA_018207615.1 Philaenus spumarius
TTACCTAACAGGAGTCACTTTACATAATAGGCTCTAGACCAATGAGAGCTCGTCATTTGACGGAAGTAGAGTTGTAATAAAAATAACGCTATTCGTACATCAGCTGATTGTACCCATACGTTCCGGATGTTAGTGTGTTATTGTAACTAACCTCAAACGTGAGTTGACGCATTCCGCAAACATGAGTGATAGTGATGAATTTTGTTTAACTCCAGAGGAAATTAATACAAAAGCAAATTCGGCTCTGAACAATTTGTTGCCAGAAAAATCTAAATTTCGTTATGAAAAGGTTTATAACCAGTTTATGGAGTGGAAAACTAGAAATGGTGTTAGTTCGTTTTCCGAGAATGTTTTCATTGCGTATTTTGAGGAATTGGCCCAAGATAAGAAACCTAGTTCGCTTTGGTCTATTTATTCAATGATTAAATCTACAATCAACATCAAACATCAAATAGCCTGTATATTTTTGGTCGTAGATAAAGTAGTGTACGCAACGATTGTATTCAGCCTTTAAGCCACTCGTGAGATATTTAGAACACTCGCTTCGCTCGTGTTCCAACTTACATCTCACTCGTGGCTTAAAGGCCTTCATAATACAATCGTTGCGTAAACTACTATTACGTTTTGAAAAAAAATTTAACAAAATCCTTTCTTAGTGTTCGTCTATGACCTCATAATATACCTTCAAATTTTCGTATTTGTATCTTAGTACGGTAGTTTTTTCTCCACGTTGGGTCTATGTCAGTCAGTCATTCAGTCAGGACAAAACCTAATAAAAACACAGATATTCCAGAAAAGAGATATAAGTTGATATAGTTTTGCTAGTGGATTTGTTTACATAATATTTAAACAGCCATTATATATTTTTAATATAATCACAACGCACCATTTTACCGAGTTTTCTAGAGCATTATCAGATTATACGTAAGGTTATCTATGCACTTAAATATCTACTTTCTATTACAGTTCCACATCTGTAGTGTGCAGTTTTAATTAGTATCTGCTGTGAATAACTTTATAGTGGATTACACAACACGCACAGCTGTTTAATACAATATTGTTGATGTTTTCTTAAAGTATATATCCAAAGAAGGTTTATATCTTGTTTAGTAAAGCTAACAAATTGAATGCTGCTTATGCCTTCTGGCGTGTATAACAAAAATGGTTTTTTTTCTGTTGGCGAATATAACTGCCAGAGGTTACGCCCTCGAAGTAAGACTCATTTATACCCTCTCACATAAGAGAACGGTAATTTTTCTCTAACACTCTTGTTACCGAGTATGGCGTATTTGCCATTTTCTTCACAAAATATCTGTGGAAATGGATTGTGTTTGAATGTAATACAAGCGTTATTTATGTTAAATCTTAAGTTTTCAGCGGACAGCGGACATTTAAGTTTTCAATGTAAAATATTCAAAAATCTAACTTTATAAAACATATACTCGTACAAGGTACCATCTGTACTCTACTATAAAAGTATAAGTTGGAGACAAAAACATCTGGTGTGCACATCACACAACTTTCCTTACCAAAATAGATGCTGTATCAATTATCAAATTTCTCGAGCGAGAGATTGATGATACCATTTTCGAGTTAATAATTTAAATGTTTGTGAGAAAGTATGTGCCAGTTTCTGGTACCGTTTATTTTATTTTTATATTCATTACCATAGCAACTTGACTTAAATATTTATATCATTTTATAATTCTTCAAAACCAACAGCTTTTTCTAGGTTAGAACTTCAAATGCGGTACTAACTTCAAAACGGTTAATCCCACGGACCTGATTTTGGTCTCAATCGATTTCTAACCTCACAAAATGTCAAATTTGATACCAAATAAGGCTAGTTTAAAAAAAGACATTTTTACCCCCAAAAAGGGGTGTGAAAAAGTTGAAAAAATGGAAAAAGTTGAGTGGGGTATCGTTTTTGACATTATTTTGGACGCTGAATCGAATGAGGCCATTTTCAAGTCGATAGGACCAGCCATTTCAGAGATAAAAACAAAATAACTTGGTTTTTTGTAATAACTTTTTTCAACGAATTTTTAACGGTCTTTCGCGTACATAGGGTGTTAAGGGGGTCGGAGTAGAGTATGTTAGCAAAGTTTAATCAAAATCGTTAGAGGGAATTTGGAGTAAATACCAAAAATGTGCTAAAAACTGCTCCCACGGTAAGACACCACCTCCGATTTGCTTCAAATTTACATGGGTTTAATTGTTTACATGTTTGAAGATATCCTGTAAATTTCAGTTCGATCCGTCCAGCCGTTTGCCCTGTGCACTCCGGACACACACACACACACACACACAGACACACAGACACACAGACAGACCAATTGCCAAAAATTCATTTTTTGGACTCAGGGGGCCTTGAAACGTAAAGATATTATGAAAACTCGACATCGAATTTTTGGGTCGATCGCAATACTTACCTTACCTAGTATAGGGTAAGGAAAGTAAAAACAGGTAATCTCAGTGTTGTAGACAATTACGAAGAAAGCACGTATTTTGTTTTGACGATAACTCGGGGAGCAAAGTGGTTAAATGCGCTCGTCCAGTCTTCAGTTGAAAACGCCAATATAGTTGCGATGCAACGGTAACAATAAGTGTTTGTTTCCATCTATACATTAACAAATGAATTTTTCTTTGATCTCTATAGAATCAAAAATTATTCAACCGATTTCACTAAAAAGTGCACAGTTTGGGCATAGCAATGCCAGGAATGTTTAGAGATTACAATTACTAAAATCTAAAATCCCAAGTACAATAATTTTAAATTTAACTAACTTTCTACAACCTACAACGCTAAAATTGTGCAGTATTATTCTTAAGTGATATCAAAAAATGCACTTCAATTACTTAAGTCAAGCATTGAAATAAGAAAACTATCCTTAATATTAATATGGGATAGATACCCATATAAAATAAATTGCATTAACATTAAATACACATATGTTTAATACTCGTTCTACCCTGCGTTGTTCATAAGAATCTTATCTTAACCACAATGTATTTCATAATTAATTTTGCAATTCACTCACTAAATTGTATTTAGTTAATTTAACCTAAAATGTATAGACTATTTGGTACTTAAATCAAGCATTAGCGAAACACAATAAAGAACTAATATAAGGAAAACTTAAGCTTTTCCAGACCTACGTTTAAATTAATTTTTTTTATCTGTAAAATGACCTCCCACAGACTCTGCATACCTTAGTCAATTAGTAATGGGCTATCCGTATACTGAAGGTGGCCATACTAATGAAATAGAAATAAAAAGCCCTACATTCGACCACTCAATTTGAGTTTCTCTGTTATTTATGACTGAATTATTAAAAACGATGTATAGTTTTATTTGCCTTAAAGTAGTCTAAAAATTTGGTGACTTTATAAATTTTTTGTAAAATTTATAGTTTTCTAAATATTTAACATTGAACATTTGCAATTGCCACTATTTTGAAACGGATTGTTGCACAAAAACCAATGTTTTTAAGTAAAATGTGCACCATTCAAATCAATATTCATTCCCAGTTTCATGATTATAGCTTAAATCGTTTCTGAGATATTATTGGGTGTTTGTAAAAATCACGTGCAGACGGACAAACAGAAAACAGATCGAGATATGATACATGTTATATTGTATTATTTCCTTATTTTTAGCTGACAAATAACCCAGTAAAGTTTCGACAGTCGAAGCTGGACATTCTGCATAATGTTTAAAGTTACTTTTCTATAAAAATTTGGCAGCGTTGATCATCTATTGACGCCATAAAATTAAGGTTCCCTTTTTGGAAACTAGGGTAAGTTATTTCGAAATTGCCACAGTAATCTGTTGTATAAGTAACTGCTTCTGAAGTCTCTCTAACATACTCTCTGACATGTTCCTTTTTATCTTCTTCCTCAGATTATCTCAGAGCCCACAGATGATACTTCTTGCTTTCAGAGTTTTTAATGAACTAAAACAATGTATTTAGCTATTTGATTAATTTGTTAATTAATAATTTTGGAGTTGTATGTGGTTAGCGTGTAATCGTTATCAGTCCTGGATAATTCTCTTCGTGCTGAAACAATGTGTACATATACGCTTGACCTAGTAACTGAGTTAAACTACATTTTAAAACGGAAGCAGTAGTAATGGAATTAATTCAGCGTGCCTTACTTGCCACTGGCCGTTATCCCTCAAGAAGTAAAACAATAAAAGAATGATGTATTTACACGGTTCGCTCGGCTGTAGCTCCGCTCTGTAACGGGGCAGTCGCTGCGCGCTTCGAAGAACTCTCTTCTCGATACCGTTACCCGTAAAGACACAAATGTTAAGAATTAAGTAAATTATAATAAGCGTTGGAAATAATACACGTTTTCTAAATGCAACAGTTAGTTGCGCTAAAGAATCTCTAACAGGTACTCGAGGATTGCACACATTTTAAGTGGTTTTAAACTTTTTGTTTTTAAAGTGAAAACTTCTTACGGTCCGATCGTCACTTTTTGCGTGGGTATTCGAATGATATTTCGCGAGCCTTACCTTACCAATTATATTTTAGATGCGTGTAGTTTAAGATTGTATGGGTTAATTTAGTCACGACATGCACCCATAAAATGGACATTGTTCTTCCTCATTTTGTAAAATGTGTTAAATAGTTTACCTTATAATACCTCTGAAATGGACATTTTGCTTCCTAATTTTTGTAAGTTGTGTTAAAATAATTTACTTGAAAGTGTTAAAATATTCAAATTTCAGATTAAACCAATATGACCAACGATTTATATTCATTACAGTTTTCACTTCTGTTGGCAGTCCCGCGACTGCTTTCTTTTTTTTTTCCATAAGACGCTCTCTTCAGTCAACGTTTGTCTAAAAACAATGGTCCAATGAAATAAAATATTGCTTATCTTCTTTTTCCCACAGCGTAAGATTAAAACAAATCTGATATAAAATCTATATACTTGAGAATAGTGTTTTAAATGATATTAAAATTGTCAGCTCATTAAAAATATATTATTGACCGAGCGTAAGTGAGGTACTGTTTCATACCTTTCGGCATTTCGTCTGTCTGTTACGCAATTTCCACCAAACAAGTTGTTAGATTTTTCAAATTTGTCGTAAATGTTTCTTTAAGTTAGAAAAATGAGGGATTTTTGTAAAACAACGATTTTAATACGATTGTTTATTATGTAAATGAGTCACAACGTATATATTACTAAAATTGTTGGTTGTTCATTGAGTCAACGGCGGATGATTGGTTAGAGTCGGTAGCTTCAGTTCTAAGGGTTCTTGGTTCAATTCCCAACAGTATAATAGGTACTGTAATTATTGGTAAATTTTCTTTCATACCTCTATCTCGAATCCTATCTAATCCTGCCGATTGTATACACTGAAGTTTGCAATTGCATTACTGATATCGTCGATATTGCAAAAGGACAATGTGAACTGAGTGAGTTACTTCAAAATATATGACTGATTTGTAAAACATCGATTGGAAAAAGTTCAAAAGTATAATTGGATATAAAATTCAAATGCAAACATTTCCCACTTGTTTTAGACAGTATTGGCAAGGAGGAATTTCGTTAATGCGTTTTTTGGACTTTGAGGGAAAATTTTCAGCATTGCACCAAATTTTAAAGTTGCACATCAGAATAGAAACGAAAACGAGTACTCCCGCCGAGAAGTCGTCTAAAAATATCTTGACGCACGTGTGTTACTGAGAAGCGCTATCAGAAGCCGAGGGCATGGGCGTGCGATAGTGAGCCTAGGCCTAGCTAGATGAACGCCCTTCCTGCCTTCGCAACACACCCTACAGATGGGAATCAGCTGTGTTCTAGTGATCAAGTGTCCTATGAAATAGTTGCTACGTCTTAACTTCAATAGTCGTAATATGAATTCGAAAGTTTAATAACGCTAAAGATTCACCTATGAATTAACTAAACATGAAATAACACATAAAAAATGTTTGAGAAAATCAACATTAGCTTTTATCTTATTTATATTCCGTGTTGATATTTTTCTGTACAGTTCAATACACACTATAAAACTAAAAACTATTTTTGCTTACTTTTTTGCCGGTTGCAGGTGTTCAAATCATAATATATGTATGTCCTGTCCCAAATAAAAGATTAGAACTTCAAAACGGAGTGACTATTAAAAAGTAATCACTAAAAATAATTACAATAACTAACCATGACCGAATTTACTAATAATTATGGTAAGCTGCCTTATTTAAATTGACAAATGCAATTTTTATTTTTCCAAATTGACTTTAAAAATTAACACTATGCAAAAACAAATAATTAAAATTAATAATAATAAGTAATAACTAAACAAAAATTTGATTGTGTACTTAAGGACCACACGGTAGAAGTGTAAACTTTTTAACTAACACAACTTATGAAAAGAGAAGCACAATGTTAATTTTTTAACAGAATTTACGAAATGAGGAAGCACAATGTCCATTTCAGAGGAATTACTAATTAAACTATACATTGCATTAACATTATCAGATTAAGCCTATGATGTAGGGCAACCTGTTACACTTATATACCCAACTCAAATATACCAAATTTGGCCTGAATGTGATTGTGGCCTAACCGGCTAAGGCGCTAGTCTTTGGCGATGGACTCTGCTGGTTCAAATCTCGTCAAGACCACAACTTTTGCAAACCGACGGAATAGAGCGTGACGGTCGTTAACAGAGCGTGGCGGTAAAATCCGATTCACCCCCAGCAACAAGAAAACTATTATACTCTGCTAAACAAACACGTATACACATTTTTTGGACGTGGGGCTCCTATTAGAAGTTTGCAATTCAATGAAGATTGAAAAATGTGAAGCGCAGGCAACTCATGATAGTTAATCAGGAGTAAATAAATTACATTACAATGAATCCCATTTCCAATGCACTGAAAGTGCTGGTTTTTAATTTATCCGGATTATCTACTTCTAGTATCTATTGGCTGCGCTACCCACGTAAAAATCTTCAAGTCTTATAAATATCTCTATAGCCACTAAAACTTCGCCCTTTATAAGTTAAGATGGGCTAACGAAAATTATTTTGTACTTTTTAGTTTGTTTTAAAAACGTGGTCCATTAAAAATTGTTTTTTAAAATTTAATTAATTATTTTCTGCTTTTTAGTCGCAAAGTTATACCCGGACAGACAGACAGACACGGAAGAAACCAAACTCCGATTGAATATTGTATTGTCATCCGTGTTGAGCTATATCATTGACTATAAAAGTACTAAAATCCTTTTTATATTAAAATCCTTTAAAATTATGTTTGTATGGGTTTTATTTAAATGTTTTACATTGAAAATTTACGAAAACATATAAAAAACAAAACTTTAATGTGTTTTAGAAATAATTAACGTTTAAAAATTACGCCTTGTTATTTACATAATAGATTAAATTACGCCTTTTTGTAATTTAAAAGTACATCAAATCAAATTTTAATGTAAATACTATATAATAATAATAATAATAATAATAAACGGTTTTGTACTTAATAAACATGATGTGAATGTACTTAAAAATCTTCTTTAAATTACAAACAAATAAAGTCTAATCAAATCCTTATTTATGTCCTTGTTTATTCTTTGCAGCCCTACCTATTAAGGTAACATGAAATTAATATTTTCGAAAGGTTTCAACTGTTAATTTCAATAGTTTTGATAAATAAATATGAGTTTAGAACAAAAATGTAAAAAAATTGATTTTTGAAAATCTGTTTTTACATTTTATGGCGTTTTCTCGAAAATGTTTCCTTAGTAGTGCTACTCTTTTATTACATAATCTAAAAGTAGATGCTTTAACGGGGAAAATGCCGGCTGGTGAGCTTGAAAAAACAAACTTTATCGGTGAAACTTTTCAATTGAAAATGAGGTAATTTTTTCGGAATTTCTCGAAAAAAAAGAAAAATCTGTATTTTGCTACAAAAAAATTACGGCTTACTTGAAACCTAATAAGTTATATTTTCACCAAATTTCGTGAAAAAAACATAAATTTTTGCACGAGAAAAAAATAAAAAACTGAAAAATTGGTTTTTCCGATTTTCCCGGAAAATTTGAGTTTATGTGGAAAAATGTTAGATACAAAAGTTGTAGATCTTTTTATTATCAACAACTTTGATGTTTAACTTTTTTCGATAGGAGGTCAACTTTCGTTGAAAATTGCGAAAAACCGTGAAATAACATTTCTACCCCTAAAAATTCACCCCTTCTCCATTTTGTCGACTCCAATTTATTTTTCCCGTCATTCGGGCAATATTTTGCTCCTCTTCTAGTAGGTCTCATGCTGTTATTTTTTTTTAGTTTTTATATTTTTTGGCGTCCATCAGCACTGTTCTATTAGGCCATTGATTAAAATGTATTTCAAGGTTCTTGAGTAAAATATTAAATTGTATTCTCCGTACATTTACCATGTTGAAAATCCCTAACGGAATGGACTCAGTTAGATACCTCTCTTGTTTTGTAGGCCTAATAAGTAGTTACTTTTGAAGCAGTAACAAAAAGATATAACAGCTGATTTTGTCCTATTGGTGGATTTCACTTTAATACTTGGTGGAAAAATATTAAATGTTTAGTTAATATAAAGCATTATACGCAAGCGTCTACTATTCCTGTGCTACTTATTAACACAATATGCAGCGCATGCACGTAAACTAAGACGTATGTGACGTAGAGATTAGAAATGATTCTCTCTTTCTTCTCTCACTGTCCAAACGTCAAACGACTCTTTCTTTCAACTGCCGGTTGAAGTCGGAGAAGGGGACGTGTTCACTTTTGGTCTGATTTAGGCCAATTTGTCCTACCGCGGTTAAAGAAGTTTTACTACACAAAAATATGTTAATATCTATACTTATAAAAGTCAAATACCATTGACTCATTGACTCATCACAGTTTCTCCAAAACCACGAGGTCTACAAACATGAAATTTGGCACTAATACTCTTTATAGGCTCTAGAAGGGGTTTCCGAAAATTCGAAATTTTAGGGGGGGTTTTTGGGGGTCAAAGTTACTAAATCACGATTTCTCAAAACCTACCAAACGGATTGGAATGAAATTTGGTATGTAGCTTCCTCTACGGCCCTAGGTGCTCGCTAAGAAAGGGTTTAAAAAAATGTTTAGGGGAGGTTTGGGGGATATTGGGGTTGGGAGGTATGGGACTTTTTGGAAGAAAAGGTTTATTCTCATACTATAGCAACAGACGATGAATTAATTAGGCCGATTGAACAGGAACTGCTGTTGATATCTCGGCAATGTTTCAAAAACGTTTATGACTCATTTTTGTTTCGTTGCTATCAGCTATTGATGGACGACAGTTCGAATAAAGGTTGATGAAACAAATTGTGCGCTTTAATTTTTTAATTTTAACTT
Source organism: Philaenus spumarius (assembly GCA_018207615.1). Taxonomy (NCBI): domain Eukaryota; kingdom Metazoa; phylum Arthropoda; class Insecta; order Hemiptera; family Aphrophoridae; genus Philaenus; species Philaenus spumarius. The sequence goes on from JAGFPH010000367.1 coordinate 357,673, forward strand.
TCTTTCGTTTCAAATCTCCAATTTGTAATGGTTATGCAAATAAAATTGCTTTGACGAAAACGTAAAATTAGTTTGTAAATATAAGTGGTTTTATCCTCAAGATTATTGTTCATTTTTGTTATTATTTTATTATTCCGCTATTTTGATTTGATTGATCGTAAGCAAATAAAACTCGGGGGTAACTATTTTACATATCTATGTAATTTATTTGTAGGATCCCCAGTTTGTAGAGTGTTCGATATGTCCGGCATATTAATTCAAAAATAGCAACCACTTCGTGGGACGCGCTGTACATTTAAGTTAACGACAGTAATTTAAACGAAATTCTGATATTGTACTTTATTTTATTCGCGGTTAGACGCCTGCATGAAACCACTTATGAATAGCTTGCTCCTTAAGCTGCAATAAACTTTGTATTGAATTGAATGAAAATATTTGGCACTCCCTTACGTTCCCGCTGGCGGCCAACGACCATCGTGGAGATGTCAGTGATTAAACGATTATCTCGAGTATAGATGCAAACACAGACGGTTCACGGGGACGAATCTCTGCGTGAATACAACACAGATTATACATAATACATAATACAATAATTAATTTATCTTTGTGAGAATCCGTTGTAATTAATACTCTATTGTTCTTATAAACACGTACTTGACCATAAAGGCACATTCAAGAGCTTTCGAAAGTTGAAGGTATTGTGTTTGTATACAAGTGGACAATATTCTGAGGTGCGGGGAGATATGGGTGTGTTTGGAAAGATTCAGATGTGTGTGAATGTAGCAATCGGGTTGTATTTCGTATGGTTTGAAGATTGGTTAAACATTTTGCATTAGTTTGGTGATTGTGAAAAATTACAAATGTATTGAGTAACGCCCCTCGTCATCATAAACAAAAAATAAATTTATAAAGTGAAATTAGGCGAAGATGCAAAATTCTAAGTAAGGTTTAAGCGTGTGAAATAAGACTCTATCTAAATAAGTGATCGAAGTCAATCTTGAGAAGTTCGGCCTAACTATTCTATAGCGAGACTAGAATATCGTTTGTAAGCGATTTTACATTTTGTAGAAAACTCCAATGTGAGTCAGTATAGAGCAAAAGTCGTCACGTTGTTTCCCTGTTTTCAAATTATTCAACTGAAAATTGTTTTCCCCGTTGGTTTTTATCTATATATATATAAAATCGAAATACCACTGACTCACTGATGATCACTACATCTCAAAAACGACAAAACATATTAACTTGAGACTTAACATAGTGGTCCCCCTTATGCTTTACATGTATTAACTTGAGACTTAACATAGTGGTCCCCCTTATGCTTTACATGTGCAATAAGACGGGATTTTAAAATATTTTGCGTTTAAGGTTATTAAAACGTAAAAAGCGTTAGAAATAAAGAAAAAAATCCAAATACCACTGACTGGCTGATGATCACTATTTCTCAAAAACTACAAATCGTATTAACTTGAGACTTACAATAGTGGTTCTCCTTATACTCTAGATGTGTAATAAGACGGGATTTTAAAATATTTTGCGTTTAAGGTTATTAAAAATAAAAAGCGTTAGAAATATAGATAAAAGCCAAATGCCACTGACTCACTATTCATCACTATTTCTAAAAAACGACAAAACATATTAACTTGAGACTTAACATAGTGGTTCCCC
>JAGFPH010000367.1:360948-383389 GCA_018207615.1 Philaenus spumarius
CCACTGGGGCGAAGCCCTTAACATACATTGAGCTCATTTTAAGGGAATCACAACTTCAGAGTGAGCTCTGTAAAATGACACCAAAAACATCAAAATCGGTTAAAAACTCTAGGAGGAGTTCTACCAATGAATACAGAAACTATAGTTTCTGTATTCATTGGTTCTACTCACAAAATAACCCCTAGCAAATTAATTATGTATAGATAGATAATAAACTGTAAACATATAATTACGTATAAAGAGATCAAAGAAATAACCGCCTTGATAATTTAATTCGACAGACATTTTAGCACTTTCGTAACCTTGTAACGTTTGAAGCAAAAACTATTCCCGCGCTGAAACTCAAGTAAGATGTATATCACTCCGCAGCTAGTTTTGGAGCAGGGCCGCTAGAGCGCAGTCGGGCGGCTAGAAAGTAATTCGCTGCAACAATCTCGTTTGACCCCAAATTTTGTGGGTATTTCTTATCCGATTTTTATTATTATTTTTTTAAATTAAACGTAATGAAACTTGTAATGCTTTTTGTTTTTATAATTTTAAAAAACTTGCCTTGAACATGACAAAAAATATTGTAAACTAATCCATGTTTATTAGTTTATTTATAAAAACATAAATTGCTATTTTTAAAATTTAGTCCACGAGTTGCATTTAGGATTATATTACCTTTTAAACGACACCGCATTTGTAATTTTCGGTTGAAAAATAACGACAAAATTAGGGTGTATTCGTTAGCATTGCGCTTATGGAGAATCAATCCAATATGGCCGACGAGGGGAGCGTGGCCTTAACGGCCATTTTTTATTTCAACGCCCATAAGTTTAAACGCGTAATGAGATTACTCGAGAAATAATAATCGGCAAATTATTCTGAATATCTCATTTTAAAGGTTGGGACAGTCCGAATGTGGTTCTGTTTCCACTTTTTAAAATTAAGTTTTAAATAAACTTATAATTTGAATTAACTTAAAATCCAAGTTTACTATTTTTCTTTTTACTTTCTCCACCCTATACGTAGTATATGGAGAAAGTATTGTTTTCGTCCAAATTTTCGAATTGAATTTTTAGTGGAATTATCTGTTTTTGTGCTCCATAAATCCCAAAAAAATGTTTAGTGAAATTATCTGTGTTGGTGCTTCCTGAAGCCAAAAATGTTTTTAGTGAAATTATTTGTTATGGTGCTCCCTGAGCCCCAAAAAAGTGTTTTTTTGGTGATTTCTGTCCGTGTGTCTGTAAGGATGTGTACAGAGCTGGAGACCATACAAACAGTCCGATTTTGATGAAATTTGGTATGTAGGTCTAGGATATACTCCAGGCGTGTTTTGAATTTTTTTAAAATTTTTGATTTTTAAGGGGTTTCACACCCAAAAAATGAGAAAAATCTAAATTTCTCAAAAACGGCTCTAACGATTTTGATAAAATTTGGCTTATTTGTAGCCCTTAATGTACCCTACCATATGCAGAAAACCGCATCTTTCTAAAAATTCTCGTTTAGGTAATAATAATAATAAAAACTGATTTTTGGGGGTTTTTGGCCAAAAAGGGGGTTCTTTTTCAAAATTTGTCAAAACCTTTTCTCGTGCATCTATAGATACAGGCCTAATTGACATGTTTGGTGCAAATTTTTTCGAAATCGATCGAATAGTTTAAATAATAATAATAATATAATATGGATGTGTGTTACATGTATCTAATACTTCCCATGGTAACATTTTCCTACTTTTGCAATTCTAAATAATGACCTCCTATGCTACTCTTGGGAAGGTATAAAGTTTGAACTGGGAGAAAGTATGCGGCAGTTATCTGGTACCGTTTATTTAAATTAGTTTTTAACTAAATTTAATCTTTGACTTAGCTCAAAATCAAAGTTTACTATTTTTTTCTTTTTTAATAATGCATATATCAAACGTGTAAAAAGATCACCACATTAAAAATGTAAGTACCTTTCAAGTAAAAGTGATAAAAAAAAACTTGAATCACTTCAAGCGAAAAAAGAATGATGGATTTTTTATGGTGAAAAAATCTGTATTATTGTGGAAACATGTCAGCGCTCGAGTGTTTACCCTGAACTCTGGTGTAGTGGTTATCACGTTAACTTCATCGTGGAGGAATGCTAGACAAACATATCCGTTTGTTTTGAATATGTGAGAGAGAGCTGAGCTTTATAAAATGTATAGATTTTTCAATATATTCTGTAAGTAATGGTATTGCAACTTAATATTGGCTTTTGGGCGACCCGCCTTTATGAAACTGTCCTATATTATCAAGCGGAAGGATGAAGCGCTATTCAAAACCCAAATCTATTAGTGCAGAGCTCTGCCTCTTGGAGGGCTTAAGTAAACTTGCAAATTTCACTCCTACCGAGCCTTAAGAGTCTGCTCCAGTAAACGAGAAAGCAACCGGAAACGCAACCGCTTCTCACTATATCCCTATCTAAACAGTGCAATTTCTTGCAGCTGAACGCTTTGACATTGCCTCATTTCAAACCATTTTATAAGTCTATCTTTTGTAATTGAGTGTTGAGAAAAAAAACTGAATATTCTTTATAAAATTTCGGATCCGGCTTGCAAATTCTTTTTCATTATTAATTTTTTATTGTGTTAGGAAAAAATTCAAACTTTGTACTTACAAAATTTCAATTACATAGCAAATCAAAAACATTTAAAAAAATGTAAATTGCAAAACGGATGCGTATTGTAACTGTGCTTAAAATGAGACCTTGCAAACAATTTTATGATAAAAAATAAACGAAATAAATGGTTTGAAATGTAACATTGCTCTTATGGGATAAAAACCCAAGATGGCCGCCACTACAGCAGACCCTTAAGGGTCGGCTCTAGCTGTTGGCCATGTTGGCTGACACTCCATAACACCAATGTTAAATTAAAATGCAAATTTTTCCTTTATTTTTTATCGGATAATTATGAACGATATGTCATTTTAAAGCTATGGCCAATATGCATGCAAATGGCTTTTTCAAAACTAAGAAAAACATTTTGTTTAATATTTAACAATTTAAAACATTGATTTTTAAATTGTTTTTACGTTGTCACTATTAATTATAGCGAAAAACTACCAAGCCATTCGCATGAAGAATTTTGTCCCCAAGAGTTTGGTATTTAAAAAATCTGGTAATTGGTTGACCGTGCAGGCCAACCATAGAACTTCCCGCTTAGTTTGAATTTTAAACGCTTAAAAATGAGTTTATTTGTTAAAATACCAAAAAACGAAAATTTGTGAATTTTTAAACAACGATAACTTTTGAATGCGTCGTAGAAACGTTAAAAAAATACTAAAAAACAAAAATTTGTGAATTTTTAAACAACGATAACTTTTGAATGCGTCGTCCGATTTTCATTTTCAAAAAAGCAGTCGACGCAGTTTTTTAAGCACAAAAAATGTATACATGGTTTTATTATGATTTTTTCGCACGCTTTAAAGTTATTTTTAAAAAACATAAAAATTCCAAAAAAAATTTAGGTTATTTTTTTAAATTTCTTCGGATTGGCTCGATGGATTAACTCTCAAATCTAATCAGATCTAAGTTTTGATACACCCTTTCGAATGACATTTCGTAGAATTCAATCGGTTGATTCGTTTTTGAGAAACTGTACGACAAAAATTTATTTACACACATACATCCACACACACACACACACACCCTCACACACACACACACACGGTCGGACACCTCAGCGGGAATAGTCAGAATGGCTTCCTGGGACCTCAAAACGTGGAGATTTAATGAAAACTCGACTTTCGAAAATCGGACCGAAATCAATAACTTCCCATTATTGGTAGCGGGAAGTTAAAAAAAAACCTATTTGAACAATTGCGGGTTTTAAGTGGATTTAGGATGAGCAATGTCCGCGTAACCTACCGCCGCTACGTTGGAGTCGCAGTTTGCTTTCTGTTTTACTAGAGCCGACCCTTAAGGGTAAGGGGGCGCTTCCCTGCCCGCCATATTGAATCTGATTCCCATAAGAGCAATGCTACAGAATAAGTCATTTTTTCCGTTAATTCGTGGAATAAATTTAAAAATTTGGTTTCATTTTGAAGTACTGTCATATGCGGATGTTGATTGCCGAATACATTTTCAGAAACCGTTTTATTGTTTTCATAAACGTATGACATAAATAGTAAAAAATAGTAAACTTTATTAATTTTTTACTCAGTTGCAAAAAGTGATATTGCAAAAATCCTTAGCAATCAACACCCAAAATCTATTTTACTTTAAGAAAAAAAAACACAGCTTTCGTTTTTTAACAAAAACTGCACAAAAATATGCTTAATAGTGAAGGTATGTTTTGGTTATTTAACATTGAAATTGGTACCCAATATCGTAGTTTTGAATGTGGAGAGCCGAGCCTTAAGGCTAAAGCAGTACAGTACAGTTGATGCTGCGAACCATTGTTTGGTGTTTTGGGTCACACAATATGAAACATACGATCATTGAATAAAAAAGATTTTGTCTTCTTAAAATCAGTATGATATAAAAGTCGGGATCGCCTAAATAAACAAAATGTAAACAAAAAATGGAATGAAACCTGCCGACAGTTGCGTTCACGTGGAAGGAAGTGTGGAACAAATCGCAAATCCGTTGGCGTGTATTGTTTACCCAAAGAGAGGCCTTGAAACCTGTCCAGTTTGACTCTATTGTATTAAGCTGACCTTCGTGGTTCAATATTAAACCAGTCTATTAGTTTACGACATACAATATGTTTATGTGCAACCCTTTGAGCTGCCAGCAAACACATCCATGATTGAAAGAAATGCGAGCATTAAAATACGAAATAATTATTGAAAATCTAACTTTAAAGTAGAGTAGTCGCTGTAGCAGTCTGTAAAACCAAACCAAATTTTACTCTTGAGCAGGTTGTATTATTATTATTTGCGAAGGTTAAGTGACCTGCTACCAGGCAACACAGCACCTATACCATGCTCATGTTTAGGCGGCAGCTCATATCAAACCCGCCCTTACAGTCTGGTGGTAAATAACCTTTAAAACAAATTAATAATAGGTTCAGTTAAAATAGAAAGGTTTAAAATGATTCACAATTTTTCATATTAAGGGTCTGCTGTAGTGGCGGCCATCTTGGATTTTTATCCCATAAGAGCAATGTTAATTTTCAAACCATTTATTTCGTTTATTTTTTATCATAAAATTGTTTGCAAGATCTCATTTTAAGCACAGTCACAATACACATCCGTTTTGCAATTTAGTTTTTTTAAATGCTTTTGATTTGTTACGTAATTGACATTTTGTAAGTACAAAGTTTGAATCTTTTTCCTAACACAATAAAAAATTAATAATGAAAAATAATTTGCAAGCCGGATCCGCAATTTTATAAAGAATATTCAGTTTTTTTTCAACACTCAATTACAAAAGATTGATAGTCTTATAAAATGGTTTGAAATGAGGCAATGTCAAAGCGTTCAGAAATTGCACTGTTTGGATAGGGATACAGTGAGAAGCGGTTGCGTTTCCGGTTGCTTTCTCGTTTACTGGAGCAGACCTTTAAGAGTGGTCAGGGAGCACTGATCATGGTCCCTAGAAAACGTTTTGGAGTATCATTAAAATTGTACATAGGCGTCCTATTTTATCCAAATTTTGAACCTTGGTTTTCTAAGTTTGAATTTTTTTTCCTAGCACAATAAAAAGTTAATAATGAAAAATAATTTGCAAGCCGGATCCGAAATTTTATAAAGATTATTCAGTTTTTTTTTTTCAACACTCAATTACAAAAGATAGACTTATAAAATGGTTTGAAATGAGGCAATGTCAAAGCGTTCAGCTGCAAGAAATTGCACTGTTTAAATAGGGATATAGTGAGAAGCGCTTTCGTTTCCGGTTGCTTTCTCGTTTACTGGAGCAGACCCTTAAGGGAGTTATAGTGATTTTTCAGTTTTTTGAAAACCCCCCACATATCTGCTTGGTGCGATTTTGGGCATAAAATATATATCATCGGTGTCTAATTTATTTTATGTATCAGACTGATGTAACTTGCATAAAATTGCGACAGTTTTGAACCCATAAAAAAGTTATACAGTGGTATAGAGGATGTCCCATAAGTAAAGAGCCGAACTTCGGGAAATGGTTCTAAGGTTCAAAATAAGAAAGAAAGTTCATATAAACATAGGCCCGAAAACGTTACGTTTTTCAGATATCCGCCGTTTTATTTTCCGTACAAAATAATTCATATCTCGAGAACGGTATGACTGATTGAGTTCAAACTTGGCATGAAGTTTAACCTAATAATAGTATATCTCAAGCAACATAGTCGATTAAATGCAATCATGCGTTTCAAAATGGCGGCTGTTTGAAAATATCAAACCTTAGTTACTCAAAAACCGTACATTTAACAAAAAATGTCAAGACACCTTTTTTGCAGTCCTTTTGATTCCCTATCGGATGGTGTAACTGCCAAAACAATCGGATGAAGAATAATAGTGTTATGTGTAATAATTGGTTAGTTCAACCCGGCAAAGCATCCTATACCAACAAAGTAAATACTACAATAATGTATGTATATTTGCTGTCATTATCTTTAGCTTAGCTATTATCCTTCATCCGATTGTTTTGGCAGTTGCACCATCTGATAGAAACCCAAAAGAGTTACAAAAAAGGTGTCTTAACATTTTTTGTTAAAATGTACGGTTTTTGAGTAATTTAGGTTTGAAATTTTCTAACAGCCGCCATTTTGAAACACATGATTGAATAAAATCGTTTATTTTTCTTGAGATATAAAATTATTAGGTTAAACTTCTTGCCAAATATGAACTCAATAAGTCAAACCGTTATCTAGATAAAAATATTTTGTACAAAAACAAAATGGGGGATTCCGACTAATCTAAGCCGAATTCGAAAAAGTTTTACTGGTAAAAAGTTAAATAAACGGTAAATGTATAACGGTTATAAAACTGTAGGCCTATTTGTTAAAATTTTTATTTATATACATTATTATACATCTAAATAAAGATACAAATTTGTATTTTATAATGATAGATCAAATGAATTTGATGTTATTAATATTATAATAAAGAAATTAATAATTGAATATGTTTATATATTGTTATACGAAGATGTACGAATGTTTCCGAAGTTAAACGAATGAATAGCCTACGAGTAGTTTTATAGAAATGGAGTCGAATTAGATAATGGATTCTATTAAGGAATCAAAAACAATTTTACCCAAACAATTTTGATTTCACAGATCATACTTCTTTTCGCACTTAAGTTCAGTACAATTTAAGGCATTGAACGTATTGATGAGTCTGGAGAAATAACTTTATATGTTACACATAAGCACGGTGTAAAAGTGCGACAGGATGAGCTGGTGCAGGTGTTGGAACGTCTGGGATCGCGTCTTATGTTAAGCAACTTACAGACTCCTAATTATACATAAGAAAACAATTACACACTTGCAAGTATATGGTTGAGTATGGTTTGCATAATCAGAAAGGCAGTGTAACTAAATATTAAGTTAGAGATCACGTAATACAGTAGGCGGGGGTCGTGGCATGATTATTGTCAGAAAGAAAATAAAAACATGCGCACTTGTTTCTTCTCGGGAATAAGCAGACCAGCTGGTTGAGTTGGCAAATATTTAGGTGATTCTTAAAGAATAGTATTTTTTTTAAATTGGAGGATAGAAATACCAAAGCACTTGTTAGGTTCTCAGTTTAACTTTTATTATTTTAAATCGTGATTTAGGCATTTTATTCACACATTTTTCTTTAAACATAAATTTGTTAAATTTTTTAACATTTACAGCTGCCATTGTTTGTCTCAAAATGTTAATTTATAACCTAGTTTAAAAACTTTGGAAATGCACATTTTTTAAATCGAGGAAACAAAATGTAATGTTTTTGTATTGTTTGCGCAACTATAAGTAAATTAGTAAATCATTCCAAAGTAATAAAGTGTATAATAACTTATTTTGGCATTGTGTTTCTGACTTATCTTACAATTGTAAGTTTTCCTTTAGTGAGTAGTGATTATATTTTTAAATTATTTAATATATCAATTATTGTTCATGCAAAACTATAATCCTTTACTACAATTATGTGCTGTACACATTTTGATCTGGTAAGAATTTTAGTACTTGTGAAAAGTAGGCCTGAACTACACTACTTTTTAATTCACTTCACATTCAATTTTAAAACATCACTACACTGATTAATTAATAAAAACGAAGAAAAAGAACAAATTTCACTGAAAAGAAGATAGTCAGCATCAACGACGGCGTCAAGCAAATGATTGGACCGTTACAAAGTGATTGTGAATTATTATTATTATTACTATAGAAATTATTAAATACCGCTATTTTTACCTCCAATTTATTCAAACAATTGAATCAATTGAGATATAGGCCTTCATTATGTACAGCAAGGTCGAGGTGCAAACTCGCCAAGCGAGTATACCGCTACGATCGGAACAAAGCGACGCGTGAGCCAGGGCTGGATACTGATTTGCAATCAAATTTTACTAATACATTTCGTATACGCAGGCAGCTATTTAACATCTTCGTAAGTAGACCAATTTCCCATAGTTGGTTGAACCCCTAAAACAAATAAACTTATTTTTGTTTGTATGTAGGGGGTAATCTCTGGCACTACTGAACCGATTGAAAAAATAGTTTTACTAATAAAAAGCTACACTATCCCTGAGTAACATAGGCTATAATTCATTTCGATAAAAACCTTTTTTATTTCAATATTTGTAAATTTAGACAGGAAAAATTCTTAGGTTAGGCATAGAATGATAAACCAACACATGTATTTACGTTTATTGCCATAGCAACCAATTGAATAAAATAACAGATAATATAGCTGATGTTTGCTCCAATATTTCCATTAACAGCTTATTTCAAAATTTAAAGAAATTATTTTTGTATTTCTAGCTTTTAGGCTATTGTTTTAAAGTGTATACCTTAACCATTATTATAACTGCTGTTATAAAATATAAGAAATAATTTGATTTGAACATTTATTTAACATTATTTACCATCTTAGTTTTGAGGTTATTATTATCCTACACCTTTATTATAAAGAAAACATAACATATGTTTTAGAAGGTTCTGTTGGGGGTTGGCGTGTGGAGCACGCAGGGGTCTCCCCTAGTTTATTTATAATTTGGTGCTCCTATTAATTAATATCTTATAGATCTTAAGGAGTAGATAAAATAAATCCATTTCTTTTTATGTTTGTTGCTAAAGTGGTTTAACACACTTTTGCGACCAAAATACATATAACATAACATGAGCTTTTTTTTAACAAAGCAATATATATTTGACCGAGCGAAGCTAGGTCTCCGTTTTAACTCGACCGTTCGGCATTTCGTCTGTGTGTCTGTCTCACGATTACGGCCAAACGCCTTGACCGATTTGATGATTTTTTGCATGAATGTTCCTTATTCCTAGGCGGAGCTATGTATATATAAGGTTTTTTCCATTTTTCATTTTTAACCCCTTAAATAAAATAAAAATGGCAGCCGCACCGTTTCTCTCAGTGTAAGCTTTTTTCCAAAGCCAGTTTGTGGCTTAACAGTAAGTCGAACTTAAAAACGAATAATATTTTTCAAGTAGCAAATTAGATTTTCAACAAAATTGTATCCTTGATTTTTTTTCGAATCTCTAACGGTAAGCTCACAAAATGGCCGTAAACTTCAAATTTGTTAAAAATCGTCCAAGTTTTTTTTATTTCAACCATCTTTTTATAAGTTTATTCTAAACCAATTCAAAAGTGTTCCATAGCTTTTTTTGTAGATAAAGGTTCAAAGAATTCATATATGCCAGTAATTTTTTGATTGAAGTAAAATTAACAAAGTTATTGGCTCAAGAAACAAGCATGTTCAGTAACGAAAGGAAAAAGTTCAACTTTAGGCCTACATAAAAAGTAATAAAAATGATTGTAATTTTTTTCATAAATGTAAAAAGTTTCGTAATTTAGTTCTAAATAGAATTGTATACAAATATTTATCAATTTTAAATTTCTTATTTTGAAAACACCAGTTTTTATGTTTCTACTACAAGACTGCTAACAAAACTCGGCCTGTTTTGAATAATAATTTAGGAATATTCTATATCCTTTGCCCAAAAATGGCATATAATAATAAGAAAGTATAGAGAATAAATCAAAGAATTAAACTGTATACTTGTAAATTATCATTTTAAATTTCATAAAAGTATTTTACTTAGCTTTATTTGAATTACAAAATGAGATAAAACAAATGAAACCCCTCGGCGATAAAGGACATACAAAACATGACCGTTGGACACCGTGGAAGGTGTTGGTACATGGGTTGAGATCACTACCACGACGTTTTAACATCGTTTGTTTTATTATTTCTAATATTGGAATATGATATATGATATTGAGTTATGGAAATGTAAATAAATTGTTAAGTTTTAGTTATTTAAGTATGTAAATATTTAATTCATGTTGTCCCTCTATAACGCGATATTTTTTAGCTATCTTACGCATTATTAACCTAAATAAAACACAATGCCTCTAAAAGAAAATCTTTTAGCAGTTAAAGCTCAAGAAAAGAATAAAAACGAGGACTAGAAACCCCGGAATCGCGGGAAATGCAAAATAATGTTTCACTGGCTAAACCTTGTGCTTACTTCCTTAATGGCACACTATTTTTAACCTAAGCTCAAAACCACATTTGTTATTTCAACGAGCGAGGTCTACTGTTCACAGAACTACTAGTTCGACAAATCGAGGAAACATATTTTTACTACGGTCACAGAAGTTAAAAAAAGTGTGTTGTACCCTCGTGCGTTAGAAGTGAAACCTCATAGCTTATAGAAACAGTTGATTTTACGCACTGCTCTCTTTGCATTTGATATGTTATACTATCGGTTTTGAGATTAGAAATCATTTAAAATGAATACATTCTTACAATCCTTTTTGTTTACTTCGTTCTTAAAAGCTATGAAACAAATTTGTCCTACAAACATAAAACTATATTTTAAACTATCACTAACTATCTTGGGTTCTTGGACAAAATTATTGCTAATTTATCATAAAAGTTTGAACTTCTATTAATTTATAAATGTAGACCTACTGACTATGAAAATTCAATTAATTTAAAAATGAACAATAGTTAGTTTTGCCTAAATGGCTGAATTGGTGTTTGGGATTAATAGATCTATAATTAATTGATTTAAGTAGGCCTATGATTAAAATGTATGACCATTTTGTTTTCCAAAATGTGTTTGAGGTCTTTGAGTAAAATATTAAATTACAGGATCTGTACATTCATCATGTTGAAAATCCCTAACTGCATGGACTCAGTTAGATATAATTTTTGTATGTAGACCTAAGAAGTTTATTTCAAACAACGAAGTAAACAAAAAGAATTTTTAAAATAACAGCTGATTTCGTTCATTAGCTTGAATACTTAAAAAAAAAAATTAAATAAATATTAAAACGTGTTTAGGTAATGTACAGTATAATTCGTAAAAGTCTACTGGTTCCCTATGCCACGTATTAACACAGTACACGCTGCGCATGCGCGTAGACTGTCTATGACGTATGCCACGGAGAGTAGAAATTACTCTTTCTTTTTTCTCGCACTGCGCACCCGTGTCAAGCGATTCTCCAACTCCATAGTGTGGTGACTGAAAATAACAAAACATTCGAAACTGGCCTAACTGCTGTATTAGAGTGAAGTTTAGAAAACCATAAGAAACTTATCAATTGAAGGTCCTCCAGACAGAAACATCATTTATAATGGAGAAACTGTTAGATAACTATAGAAACTAAGTAAAGGCTTAGATTATAGGCAGAATAAAATTTTTAATGATAGCCTATGTAAATACAAAAAACACAACCAGGTAAACAAATTATTATGATAGGTGGAGCAATTTTATTTTTCATTAATGCCTTCCATAAAATGCATTTTACTAAGTGCTTTAGAAATTACAACAATTACTTCAAGAAGGAATATCTGAAAGAGTTAGAAAGTTATCGTGCTCTATTGCCATTGATTTCCGGCCTCCTCTAATCATGGTGTTTTTGTACTACATTGTACCGTTTAGTTGACCGGGTTTTCTGTAGGAAAAAATTACACATCATTAAGTTTATAACTGGAAAGGTTTTTAATAACTAAACGACTTACATTAAACGGTTATAAAGAAGACGGCGGAGAAATCAGTCATTGACATGCACTGTATTTCATTATAAAGTACTTATTAGCGAATTTCGATGGGAAAGATGAGCTATTGCAGTGACTCTTATGGTGAGATCTAAGGTCGGGAGTGCCATTGAGCACCGATCTTGGTCCCCAGGACTCGTGTTGTATAATTAAAAATGTTATATATACTATCTATATATACAAAAGCCAAATAAACTGATTCACTGATCACGAATTCTCAAACGCTACTAAACGGATTGGAACGAAATTTGGTATGTAGCTTCCTCTAAGGCCATAGGTGCTCACTAAGAACGGTTTTCAAAAAATTCGAAATTTTAGGGGGGTTTTGGGGGTCAAAGTTACTAAATCACGATTTCTCCAAAACCACTGAACGGAATTTGGTATGTAGCTTCCTCTAGGCTCATATTTTCTCTCTAAGAAAGGTTTTCAAAAAATTCTAAATTTTAGTGGAGTTTTGAGGGGGGGGGAGTGAAAGTTACTAAAAAAACCACCAAACGGATTGGAATGAAATTTGATTTGTAGCTTCCTCTAGGGCCCTAGGTGCACGCTAAGAAAGGGTTTAAAAAATTCGAAATTTTAGGGAGGTTTGGGGGTGAAAGTTACTACAAAAAAACCACCGAACTGTTTGGAATAAAATTTAGTATGTAGCTTCCTCTAGGGCCTTAGGTGCTCTCTAAGAAATTGTTTAAAAAAAATCGAAATATTAGGGGAGGTTTGGGGGTCAAAGTTACGAAAAATCCCATAAGAAATACATAGTGTAATATATTTATTGATAAAATATATTTTTTTTGTTAATATACATTTAACTTTGATTTGTCTATCCGTGCAAAGCCGGATCGGAACAGCTAGTTATGTATATAAAAATATGGTTACACTCTAAATGCTGCATTTTACATAAATTTGGTCTAAAATTGGTACTCACTTTGGTTTTTAAGTCGCTCGGGTGAGTTCGTTAGGTACAAAAATCCAACAAGCGGACGTAACATTTTTTGAGATTTTTATCGTACGAGAGTTAAACGTTTTTGGAGTTTTATATAAAAATAAACGCTACCAGATAACTGCCACATACTTTCTCCCAGTTGAAACTTTATACCTTCCCAAGTGTAGCATAGGAGGTGGTTATTTTCCTTTTTGGCCAAAAACCCCCAAAATTCCGTTATTATTATTACCTAAACGATAATTTTTAGAAAGATGCGGTTTTTTGAATATGGTAGGGTAAATTAAGGGCTACTAATAAGCCTAATTTTATCAAAATCGTTACAGCCGTTTTTGTTAAATTTTGATTTTTCTCGTTTTTTTGGCCATTTTGGGGGGTAAAACCCATTAAAAATGAAAAATTTAAAAAAATTAAAAAATGCCTGGAAATATTTCAAAACTACACCTACATACCAAATTTCATCAAAATCGGACCGTTGGTATGGTCTCCAGGTCTGTACACATCCTAACAGGCACACGGACAGACATCACCAAAAAACCACTTTTTTTGGTTTCATGGAGCACCAAAACAAATTATTCCACTAAAAATATTTTTGGGTCCAAGGAGCACCAACACAGATAATTCCACTAAACAATTTTATGGTTTTCAGGGAGCACCAAAACAGATAATTCCGCTAAAAATTCAAATTCGAAAATTTGGACGAAAACAATGCTCTCCATATACTACGTTATAGGGGGGGGGGGGGAGAAAGTAAAAATAAATATAGGAGATTATTCGACACATTTTGAATTTTTACACGACCTTAGAGTCCGTCTGGTCCCTCCAAAATCAGTTCCTCCAAAATCGATCAAAACATAAAATATGGAATTACAAGGTTCAAATCCACGCGGGGCTACTTCTGACCCTATGCCGACGGCTGGGATGCAAACTCGCGAAGCCAGCAATACGAGGTAGCCCAGTCGGTGTAGGTTACAACTACCAGTAATTTGCAATACGGCTGAATTTTTTTAATAAAAACATTAAAGTATGTAGATTAACAAAAAAAAATTTACCATTCCATCGATTTCCCAAAGTCGAAAAAAAATCGAAAATCATTTGTTTTTCGATTATCCTTAATATTTCGAGCTGGGTTGAAGATAAATAAAAATAAAATCAATCGGATAAATTTAGCTATTTAATAATTTCAGTTCCTGTTATTTATAACTGAGTAAAATTTGTGTATGTCAAATTCACGTAAGATTTATTCTGCAACATGTATTAGTTTAATTTTTACATCAAAACAATTATTACTGAACAAATTTTTTTACCATCATTCGAGTGGATTCAAAACAGACATTCATCTTTACAAACAAAACAAGCTTTCCTAATCAGGTTATTCCAGATAGATAACGTCATATGCAACGTCATATGACCTGTCAGTCGACTTGTTGGTCAATTAAACGGTTTTTTGGGAGCAATTTTGTACATCTGTATATATAAAAGAAGAAGTCCTGACTGATTTATAACCTACGTAGAGCTAAAACAATCAGTGACAAGCTAGTGGCTTAAAACTTTCAGGGTATCTTCATACTACTATGGCGATGTGCACTAAGGATTTTGCAAAATATTGACTTTAAGGGTTGAAAATGGTCAAAATACGGAGTCTAATTGCCAATCCTTAAACAGATAAAAGAGCTGATTCGAATCAAAAGCTTAACAACATAATTCTAGTTGTGGCCTATTACAATGAACCAATACGTGTTTGTTGAATGCATTTACATTCATTACCATAGTAATCAACTTTGCAAATTTAGAATCAGTTAACTATGTTTTACAAAAACAGCTTTTTTTAGGTTAGGTTAACAAAATAAAAACAAACGCAAAGGAAATATCAATGTATTAAAAATCGAACGTCGGTTGTTCCTTATCATAAATAAAATAGCTGGTTTTGATTAAAAAAAACAATTGAACACAATTTTAAGTTAGGCCTGTGCTGAACCAAATCACTTTTCTTAAAAAATTTAAATTTATTGTAGTAAGAACCAACTTGGCAAATTTAGAATTAGGAAACTATTTTACACAAACATCAGTTATTTAAGGTTAGGTAATGGCAAACACAAATAACGAAAAAGGCTTATTATATCGCAATTAAAACTAAAATTATTCAAACTTTATTATTTACTAGGCCTATTTGACCAGTTTGAAATACCTCTTTACCGTATCATATTTTGGTCAGATGTAACTTGAAAATTGTCTCTCTTCCATATTAAAATAAAAAATCTCTATCCCAACCATTCGTTATTTCGTAGAAAATGTCATAACATACATAACGTTGTTGAACGAAGCATTCTAGGCCTAGTATTTATATAGTGTTTAAGTCTCATTAGTAAAGTTCAAGTAAAAATTGTACGTCGTTATTGGCATGTATTACTTTTACACTATGCACATTTAGAGAATCAACTCCTATAAAAGCGAGTGTACGTGCGTGAGTAACAATATAATATAACAGCTGATTTCAGCATGCATCTGTAATACAAGCGTATATTTTATTTTTGGGTTATGTTTACAACTTCAATCAATATTATAATGTCTTGTGAAGTTGATTTTTTATATGAGTTACAGAACTAATGTAGGCTATACTAGGTTATAAGATTTGTTTTGTGGTTGTAAAATGAATATAAATACAATCTTTTATCATCAATATATTCATTTACACAAATTTAAAAAGTAGATACTCATTCGTTTAACTTCGGAAACATTCGTACATATTCGTATAACATATAAACATATTCTATTATTAATTTATTCATTTTAATATTAATAACTTATAAATCATTTGATATATCAATATGAAATAAAGAGCAATCAAAAGATGACATTTTTATATTTATTTTGATATATAATAATGTATATAAATACAAAACCTTAACAAATAGGCCAACAGTTTTATAATCCTTATAATTGTACACATTTACAAGTTAAAAATTCCCTTAGCATAGGTAGGCCTAGATAAAGTCTTTGGTTTTAAATACATACTATTTTTATAAATGATGTATATCTGATGTGTATCTAATCTGCCTGTGATTTTTCACTATTGCGTACTTGCATATTATAAACTCTGAGAGTGTTGTGCTATTCATTATCCTATTACTTTAAATGAGCAATTCTTGTATCTATCTTTGTATCTGTAGCGGATCTCGAAAACGGCTCTAACGAATTCAAAGAAATTTTGTATTTAGGTGTAGTTTTGATTTTTAAGTACACCCATATAGTTGTATTTCGTGTAAAAACGCAATTTTTTGAGAAAATCTAATTTAAAAGTTGAAAAATTTTAACATAGGTTATGGGTTGCCATGTTGGTTACAAAATAACAACGAAATAGTAAATAAAGCGATCAAAACAGCTGTTTATAAACAAGCAAATTTATACTGTTTTATCAGCTGTTCATTGGATAGTTTTTAATTATTACTGTTAAAAAACAAGCTAATTTATACTGTTTTAGCACGTTGGAGTTAGAATAAATTGGGCCTGATTTGACAATTTATTTTGTCAAAAAAAAAGGTAAACTTGGCAAAGATGGATAAATTCTAATAGTCAATTTTGTAATATAGGCCTGGCTCATTTCTGAAACATAGTATTGAGGTTATGTTAATCCTGCAATAGTTTTTACTATATTTAGGCCTGGTTTCAAAACTTTAGTTGACAGAAGATAGTAGAACTAGGACTAAAATCGTAATGAAAGCGTCTTACGTTTCTAAATCATGTATTTGAGGTTAATTAATCTTGTAATTATTGTAAATATTTAAGCCTGGTTTCATAATTTAACAAACCTATGTACAAACGAGCCAAAGATTAACGAGATTCTTTAGCGAATTTTCCAACTGCGAGCTAAGCGAAGCAGCCATCTGAGGCCGAAGGCCGAGGCGGGGTTTGGACACGAAGCGTCCAGGGACAGAGCCCCTAGTTCATGATGAAGTAAGCAATACTGGATGGTTGGGTTTGATTCAAAACACATTTAATTTTTCTTACTCCAGTTGGACATCTGTAACTATGTTTACTTATCCACATATCATTATTACTCGTTCACTACATATTTCTAGAATCTTATACCATTTCAAATCATTCAAACATTTAGGCCTACATAAAAAACATGTAAAACAAAACAAAGTAAAATTATTTCTTAAAACGAAATAGCTGCTGCTGAGGAGTTCAGTCTAGTAGTTTCGTAACAGGTTATCGGTGAAACCTTGTCATCCATTTAATATAATTTACATTGACAACGAACAAATTACAGAATCGTCTCCAGCGTGATATCTTTCTTATCATTGAATCGTAAACACGCAAGCCGTTCCTTTGATTGTCGCCGAGGATTACTCAAGCCAGACCTTGTAACAGATGACGGGGCTTCCATTATTCTTGCTTACTCCGGCTAATCCTAACAGAATATTCTCGCGTAAACAATAGATAGGTCAGGGAACAGCCTCACATCAATGGTGGATTGATTGATGGAGCCTAAAACCTTGACTCTACAATGACAACAAATCAATTATTATAATAAGGTCCAACTGACAATCTGGCGGAAGTTGTCGCTTTTCTTGATTATACCGTTAATCAGTAATTATAACCCTGAGATTATAACCATAGAAATGTCAGACTCTTGGAAGCTGAGCGGACGGACAGTATTTCATTTCATTAGTGCCGGTATGCAGTCAACTCTGCATAATCACTTTATACATGTTTTGAACTATAGTTTCGTCTGCTGATTCTGTGTTGGACGAAAGGAATCAGCTGTTATGAAATGCATACAATTGGTTACTAGGACATCGTTAAATAAAGAAACAGAAACAAATGTCACCTAAATTTGAGTTCGTGTAAAGTTGGATTGTAAAGTTATTACATACAAGTGGACCCGCAATGCTTCGCTATTGCTTGATTTAATTTTAAGGGTATTTATCCCATTTCATCCCTTTGACTTAAGTAATCAAATTGCAAATAGTTTTGCAATCTCTTAAAAATAATATTACATAATTTTAGGTTTATAGCTTGTATGAAGTTAGTTTAATTTGTATTTATTTTATAGAGGTAGCAACACCATTTTAACCCCTTAGTTTGGGATGAAAACTATCCTATATTTTAAGTTATAGTAAAGCACACATTTTGAAAAAATTCATTAAGATCGGTTAAGTAGTTTCGGAGTTCTTCACGGACAAACACCGTGACAATGGCTTTTTATATACAGAGATAGATTAGTATAAGACACTGTTTAGTACTGTAAATATACAATTATATATCAAAATAAAGATTAAAATATTGTCTTTTAGTTTCATTCAGGTTGTTTGTTTAGTTTTCAATAAAATTATGTTGTAATCTTCGTTGGTATAAATCGTTGGTATAATTTAATGTTCCTTATATGTTGAATCACATTGTAACATCCGTGGTTAATTATTCAGGATGTAACAAAGTGGTTCAAACAGAGTTTGTAATTTTAAATTTATAGGCCTAATTAGCAAAAGGTACTGTTTGGTATTTAAATATATTTATATATTAAAATAAAGATAAAAATGTGATATTTTAATGGCTTTTAGTTTCATTCAGATTGTTTGTTTGGTTTTCAATATAATTATGTTTTAAACTCATGTATGTTTATGGTTAAGCATGGTGTCAAATAATTTGTTTATTATTATTTTTTAAAGCAAAAATATGATTTGAAAAGTATTAAACAATTCATAGATAAGATATATTTTATATAAACAATATTATAAACATCATATCTCCAAGCATATAGATATGTAACAACTGATGTTTGAATTGAATTATAATACAGTAAGCATTTTCGTTGATTTTTGTTTGTGTTTGTTTTTCAATATAACCTAAAAAAGATGTCGGTTTTGAAGAATAATAAACTGATTATAAATTTGCTAAGTAAAGTTGCTATGTTAATGAATGTAAACAAACATGTGTTGCTAAGCTTTTTATCCCAACAGCTGTTTTTGTGAGTTATGGTCTTGAGTGCATACAAAAATCCCATCAAAAAAAGCATGTTCAGTTTTTCCCGAATTAGAAAATTTTCCAGGAACTTTTCAAATTTTTCTTTCCATAAAACCCTAATTCGGACTATTACGAACATTTTAAAAAAAAAAAAAAAAAAAAAAAAAAACAAATTGGCCGTTCTCAAGTGATGCGCTTACCAACGAACAGCATTTCATTTTTATTATATAGATATAAAAAACGCGATGGTTTTTATAATATTATGAGGAAAAAGAAAGAGAGAAAGAGAGAGGGGGAGAGAGAGAGAGAGAGAGAGAGAGGGGGGGAGAGAGGGAGAGATAGCAAGCGGTCAATTGTGGGGAGATTCGGTTGTTTGTATGGTCCATTGTGGGGAGAAAGTCCATTGTGGGGATATCCCCACAATGACCTACACCTTTTTTTTATCGTAATACGTTATTTAGGCGGTAATAAACATTTCCCGCTGAAAATTTCTTTAAAAGAAATATCCCCACATTAGACCTTAGGGCGAGAGGCTTAGTTCGGGAGAGAGGCCACCAGGGCTGCGCTGATTGCAGTTCTCTCTTGCCCAAAAGAGATAATTTCCCGTGGTCAATTGTGAGGAGATGTTCTTTGATTGGTTAGTTCAAATTTAAGAGAGACAAACTAGCTGTATCGTCCCTTGTGGGCCTGTAAATATGACAACATCGCACAGCGTTGCCATTTTCCTAAACCTAGAATGATTACTGTTGTGAACTCGAGCCGTACCTCCTGCCTTCTGTTGATTGTCTCTCCTCACTTTACGCGATAGTACATTGTGGGCCTAACACACTTGTACAGCGTTGGATCCGAGCAAATGCTTAGTGTACTTAATTTTTCTTTGTTCTTTAATTTTATTGAATGATAATTATCACTTATGCTAAATAAATTAAACTAAACATAATTGTTACATTATTTTTTGAATGTAAATTTGTAACTAACACTGTGCATGTACTGCGAGTAAACGCTGTTGCTATGTCGTATGTACACAGTTACAAATTCTGTTATATAAAAGAAAGTTTTCCCCGCCATTCTGTTGTTGTCTCCACGCGATGTCAGAACGGAAATCAATTAATACATCCTCAACCCCGACCTTTATCCTGTCTTTTAGTTCGATGTCTTGTACTTTTGTCCTAATTGTAAACATTTTAAAAAGTATTAAATTTTCTCTATATGTTTATACAAGGAGTTCCAAAAGTATGGGACCTTTTCAGAAACTTTTATACAACGGAAAGTAGAAAGATGGAAATTTGGGAATGTCTTTGGCTGATTAGTAACTACTTTTATAATCTTTCAAGACCCTCCCCCTCTCCTCACAGAAGGGCTCTGTGGGGGGCAATTCAAATTTTTGTATGTAAATATACGCTTTGTGACACATCAATTTTGTTGTCCTTAAATCACAAACATTTTAATACGAAGCAAATTAAGGTACGACAACCCTATCGAAAATGGCGGCCGGAATACTTTTTTCAAAAAAATCTGGACCAAACAAATTTTTAACCATTTAAAATGGAAAAATGATTTTGTTGGATATGATTTTGAATTAATAGTTAATTAAAGGTTTATAACCTATAACATTTTGTTGTCTATGGTAACAACTGAATAATTTGAATGAATAATTTCTAATTAATATTATTAGACTGTATTTAATTTGCCAGTTTGGACAGTTTTTATTTTTATTTGCAATTAATTTCCCAGTTGAAAATATGATTTTGAAAGTTAAATTCAAAGAGGGACAATACAAATTTAGTGTATAGAGTGTAATTGGATTTGAATAGAGAAGACAAAATAGAGAAGCTCAAAATAAAATGAATGTTGAAGTACTGAAAAGTCGTAGTAGCTGATACCGTACGCATATTCAGAATAAAGATACGGTAACCAGAAGAGATCCAAACAGACATCACTCTTCCATTCCTGTGAATCTTCTGACAAAAAATATAAGTGCACCTGGTGTTTAGATGCCATAAGATCAAGATGCCGAACACATAATTTCACTTTGCGCTTAATGAATCCAAAGTAATAAAAAATATTATTTCCTGGTGTTTTTTAACTTATGATTATCAGCTTATTTTATAATATAATCGTTCACGTTCAACAATCAATAATATTTTGTATACCGTAAACTAGCGCTTATTTTAAGATAAGACAAAATAATCTAAAATATAAATCACTTTTACTTTTTGTACTGATCTATTTGTGTTTTCTCACGTTCTTCACGGCTTTGAATACACCTGGTTTTGTCGAAGAGTTTATTTATAAATATTTTAGGTTTTCATTGTTATTAACAATACGGACTACGAAAACCTTGATTTACTCTACTGTAGGGCTATTCTTAAAAAGTACTGAACCGATTTTGATGCTGTATTTACCACTGAATAAATTTTATCTTTGAAAAAAAAGCCTGATATTTCTATTTCTTTTCCTTTGCTAGTTACATGCTAATGTCAGTGTAAAAATTTCACAGAAGTACAGAAACATATAATATTTAGAAACTGGACATGACAATAATAACCGTCTTTATGGTAATATTTGCTTAGTTTGCAAATAATACCAATACAAATTACGCTAGAGGGCCATTTAAAACGGAATTCATTCGGTTTACAATTTATATTGTAACGTGGTCACACTTCCCACAATTTTTTCCGTGACAACTGTCTGATATTTATAAAAGAAACGATTACATCAAATAAAAACAATTCAAATACATAATGAATTATTTAAAATATATGTATTCCTTCCGCTTGTCAGTTTATGTATTTAAATTGTTTTTATTTGATTTAATCGTTTATATACATTTATACTAGCAGACTAATGTTGGTCTTAGTATCAGTGTATAGGGATTCCATATAATTACAGGCCATAGATAAGTCATTTAATAACATGTGTGCGAAGTATCGTCCATATTGGTCAATTAGTTACCAAGACATCAATTCCTAACCGCAGGTATCCTCGGTAGCCTCTATTGGCCCAATATAATAACTGCAAGTCTTTCTTTTATCGCCTGTAACTAAAAAAAAACGATTTGACATAGAAAGACATAGTTTGAAGTATTCTATATAGAAAATACGGAATTTTTACTAGGATTAATCGTTTTACGACTTCATTTTCCTACCCTGAAAACAACATAAATATTTTGATCTTCCTAATAAAATTTTATTCCCAATTGGGATCCCATATCATTACAGACGATAAATGTTTATATTTTAACATGAAAAATGTTCTAAAACAATAGTATGTGTATATATTATAACCACACAAATACTAAACATGCATTACAAACGTGTTAAACAACATTTTTGTTTTGATTTGATACCTATCGAAGTCGGTAGAAAATGTATG